>JAQHUG010000306.1:1791808-1828407 GCA_028555095.1 Dicrostonyx torquatus | reverse complement strand
GAGAGAGAGAGAGAGAGAGAGAGAGAAAGAGACAGAGAGACAGAGACAGAGAGATGGAGAGATTCTGTTAATTTTGTGTTTCAAGTGCCAAGATTTACTTTAACTTTCTTTTAGGCAATATAAAAAGAAAACAATTTAATTTTGTGAAAATTTTAATCTCTCTCTTTATACATAAAATTCAAGTTACTGTGAAGAACTGAAGCAAGACAGAGACTATCTTATGAAATCCTGTATTTTAGTCTACTCCTTATTTATAATTCAGGAAGAGTAAATTAAATTATAGGGGCAAGATGTTTGTTCAATAAAAATTGAATTTATAGGAAAAATTTTAGGCTCCCATCCTGACTTCATATCCTTCTCTATTCCAATTATAATTCTTATTAATCTGTACAATCAGAAAATATAAAGTAATATGCATTATAAAATATAAACCAGGTAACATGAGCTATACAGAAAGAAATTGGGCAGTAAGGAAGAACATTCATTTAATGACAAGGTCTCTAAAATAATAATAGTATAATAAAGTAACAATAATTAGTGCATTGTCACATCTGTTATGAAGAATAGAACAAAGCAAAAACTTGGAAAAATATTTTTGTTTGATTTTACAGTATGATTGGGAGGGAAAAATCTCAAGTACTTTTTTAATTTCCATACCCTTGACTCTAAGATTCTGGATGAATGTCTGGCATTTTGCCCAGAACTTCTGTTAGTTTCTGTCCAGGGAAAGCTGCTGGCAAGTCTACTGCCGTTGACAGGTGGCCGAATATTGGCCAAGGCACGGGGGGACAGCTCTGACCTTTGGCTTGCTTTGGACTGAGGGTCATGGAGGGTGATGATTTAAAGATCATACTGGTTTCCTTTACTGCATTTTCAAGTTCATCTCTTTGAGATCACTGTCAGGAGACTGCCCAAAGGGTTCAGTAGGATGGCTTCCTGCTAAGCACTGTGACAAAAGATGTGTGATGTCTGGGTTCTGTAGTGCAGAAGGTGGAAATAAAATTTGTCCTACTGTTGCCTTGGTTAAATACAGATAACATAAAAGTATGATTTAACGATTTGAGGAAATCAAACAACAAAATTATAATTACGGTGCTGTAGCACGACTGTAGAGATTAACTGCATAGGTAGTTTTGGCTTCACGTTCATGGTATCTCAAATAAAGAATTACCAGGAGAATGCAGTTTTCATACTTCCTAGACACGAGCTTAGGCAGGGGCTCACGATGATTAAGCATGCACTATGTTCTAATAAAGGAAGATTTGAATGCTGAGATCTCATGGTGTAGTTAGGGATCATTCTATTACTCCCTGTGTAGAACCTAGCAGGCGTGGGGTCAATGAGAATTAAAGACATAGCCAATGACATGGACAGGAACAGTAAGGAAATAGCAATTGAGGTTGTAATATGTATGTAGTCATTTAGTTCATTTGACAGAAAATCGAGGTTTTGACAGTAGCTAAGACTGCTTCTCAGGTTAAGGCTCTTGACCCGTCTATCATGCCGTCAGCTCTTTATTTCTTCCGTATCATCAGCTACCATAAAGTGTTCTTGTTACTTTTAAGCTATGTCCTTCTTTGTCTGGTGATTTATTATATAAGTGTACTTATTCTCTTGACTGACTGGTACTTTGAATACAGTCTCTTTAGGGTAAGATCTATGACAACATCACCTCTTACTTAACAGCCCTCTGCTACCCTCTTCTGGTTGTAGTCTATCACTGCACTTAACCCTTCAAGAAACATACTGGTCTATCCTCTCTAGGATAGAGTTGTGTGTGTTGGCATGAGCAAAAGTGACAGGAGGACAGATCATACAGCAAGGTATAGCTGCTGCTTCAACAAAACCATGTCTGGTAGAGAACATGACATTGAAAGCTAAGGCAAAAGTTAGTGTATGGCAGACTAGTCACACAGTCAAGACCAGGTTGGTGGTCCCTTGCATGATGGGCATATTCTCGACCCAAAGAGTCACAAACAGCAATGGGAAAGTATTCATCTCTCACTAGTTCATTTCTAAATGACTCAAACTGAAAATCTTTACACTTATATTTCCTTTTTCTGTTTTTTTAAAACGGTTTTTTTTAATCATCTTTCATACTGCATATGATTATCTCTTTAATGGTATACGGTAGCTTTTAGAAGATAAATGGCAAGCTCATATGTGGAATTTTTCTGTTGTTTTTTTTAATTATCAGTATTCAAGAATAGTTTTGGTATCTATTAATGCTTAAACATTTTTAGGATAAGGATTAATCACTAAGAATCAGTCTCTTCTTGTTGAAGCTATACTATCTATGAGTGTTAAAATATGAAATTTCTCATTCTTTCTGCTTACTGAGTGAGAACCCAGTAGTGGAGTTACAAGCATGAATTGAGTTACCAGGATTCAGTTCAGATCTTGTCACATTTTGAAAAAAATATTATCAATGTATTTGACTAGAATTCTCAAATTTTGCAATCTATCAGAACCACCCAGGAAACTTGCTAAATGAATAAATATTCTTAAAACATGAAGAAGTTCCCAAATCTACATCCCTAAAATAAATTCAGAATATTTAATTATGTATACAATAAAATATGAAACAAATATTTGCTGATGACTGATATTGTTAAATAAATAAAGTAGAAAGGATTCTTTCATTTTCTTATTTATTTATTTATTTATTATGTATACAATATTCTGTCTGTGTGTATGTCTGCAGGCCAGAAGAGGGCACCAGACCCCATTACAGATGGTTGTGAGCCACATGTGGTTGCTAGGAATTGAACTCAGGACCTTTGGAAGAGCAGGCAATGCTCTTAATCTCTGAGCCATCTCTCCAGCCCAGTAGAAAGTATTCTTTAGATTAAATTTCTTCGCAGAGACTGAGAAGGATCCCACAGGAGATTTTGTTCATATGGAAGATGGGCTGCGTGGCGACTACAAACCCATAGAGCTTGAAAGTGTCAGCATTTCAGCACACACACAATTTCAGTGCTTGTCTGAATGTCCTTTCCTGAATCTCATTTTCAAAGATCAAGTTGTAGTGCATAGCAGGTAATTCTGATACTAGAAGGCAAAATGTTGTGTTTTAGAAATACTGGTATACATAAACTTTCTTTGGTAAAGAAACAATGAGTAGCTCTATAAAGCATAACATCTTGAAGTATTCTGAGTAATTTCTGCATTTTTGGATATTTAATTCTTTCTAAATCATCATATAAACTGTGATGTAATTGATATCATGGCTCATAAAGATGTTGACTATCAGAATTTATTTTACAATATAAGAATTACAGTATATGTATGCAATCTCTATTTGACCTCTCACTCTCTGGTTATGGAAGCTACAAGGGGTCATATGTAACTTGGATAGGCTACATAGATCTGTAATATTAAATGTTTGTAGACATTTACAAATATATTGGATGTACATTACTATAATTAATGGCGAGGGTAAAAAAATTGGATTTTTATTAATTAATCCTTACCTTTTACCTTCTTGTAAGCTTAAATTTTATCTTTTTTACTTAAAATGGCAGCAAAATTTTATAATGTAATAAACTGAACAACACAAGTAAATTAAGTACAAAATCAACACAATATTTAAAAATATGTTTAGAAAAGAAATACTGGCATTAAGAGATGGAAGAAAGTTTTTTAAAATATTATTTACTGTGACTATGTGCAAGATACATTCCAAAAGCCTTCCCAAGGAGCAAGTATTAATGCTGTTTTTTAACAGATAGGGAAGTATAATGACATGACGCACCTTCTTACTCTGACGCTACCCTGATAGAAAGGGAAAAACAATGATTCATACTGAAGGGGTTCTAAATTCACTACTTATGGTCTTCCTACCCCCTTAGGATTTTCCATGGTGATTAACCTGTAATTAGCAAACGTTATGATTAATCTATAGTACATCTTCAAATGAGGAGTTTTTAGTGTATAAGTAAGTGGAATGCTTGATGGAAAAGTGAGCCCCCTGCCGGGCGATGGTGGCGCACGCCTTTAATCCCAGCACTCGGGAGGCAGAGGCAGGCGGATCTTTGTGAGTTCGAGAGCAGCCTGGTCTACAAGAGCTACTTCTAGGACAGGCTCCAAAGCCACAGAGAAATCCTGTCTCGAAAAACCAAAAAAAAAAAAAAAAGAAAAGAAAAATGAGCCCTAATTACTAAATGATAGTAGCATGATTATTAATCAGGTGAATATGAGAAAACTGCTGTGACAGGAAGGCAGTCCTCTGTATTATCTATCAGACTCACTATTACAGTCTTGCAGCACAGTCAGCTCATACTGTACTTTGTGGAAGTTTTGTTAACGTTCAACATACACTGAACAGAGTCTTCTTAACATTCATCACAGAGAGTATGTACCACTTTACAGAATGTTATCAACGTCCCAATCATTCCCTCGTTACATTTTGTAACTACACACTTTCGTCTCTAGATATTACCTGTCATGAAATCCAATTTTACACTTAGAGTTTGAAATCTCTTAAATGTAGATAAGTGAAATCGACTTGATGTACTTTCTTGGTTTTGCATGAACTGTAACTTTAGAGTAAATGCTGATATAGAACAGTGAACACCATGCATCCCTGTACTCTTATTTTAAGTGTTGGACTCTTCTAGCATTCCATTTTTCCAAAACACAATTTAAATTCAATCTGTAAATTTTGACCGAGGAAAATGTCTACTGAGAGCCTGATGAAAATTAAATGTAATCTTTAGATCAACTTGAGGAAATTTTGTGGTTCCTAATTGATAAATAAAATATATGTACTCATCAACTTAAGCTATCATTCAATTCTTATAGCATCTTTTTAGTGTTTTTCAGTTTATAAATCTACATATTTTGTTGACTTATATCTAATAATATTTAGCATTTTGACACAATGTTGATATTTTAATTTGATTTTCAAAATGTTTATACTCACACTTAAAAACCACAAATGTATCTTCTTAAATACTGAATTCTTTGCCACTGAATTGTGTACTTATTTATAAATATAAGTACTGAAACTTTCATAAGCTTACCCATTTATCTAGCAAGTGCTATTCTGTGGCTAGTGATAGTGATAATTGTTTTATACTTGAGGGTCACTTGTATAAATTATTTACATAGGTTCCATTGAAGGACTGTTTTCATGTTCTATCAAGTGTTTTTTTTTTTAATTTTTTTTCTAGAGGCTAAGGGGTTTATGGGATCTGATTTTTTTTCTCTGTAAGAATTCTAAACCTTGCTGTAAAGTAATGTCTTCTATTTTTCCTATGCATTCAGTATCCGACCAAGTCCTCCCATGTCAAAGCATAAAGCTCCTCCTCTGAGCTTTATGCTAAGAATTTTATGCTTTCAATGATTATGTTACTATATCTAATATATTTTGAAGGAGGTTTTATAAACGGTGTGAGAGAAGAGACCACCTTTAGTTTTTCCCAGTCTGAATTGCAGGTTTCCTTGAACCACCTGTACAGGAAGCATCAGTTCTTGATTATGTAACCAAGTGCCCTTGTTTCAAAGATCAGTTGACAATAATTGTGTTCTTTAGTCCTGGGTATTCTATTAAATTTTGTTGGCCTATATATCTGTCTTCACTGAAATGCCACTTTTCAATTATTCTGCCTTATATTATTGCTTGAAGTAAGGTACATTTAGAATGTCAGATGCCAATACAGGACTGCCTCAGATTAAGTTTTAGTATGTCTTTTTACTCTTTCTCTTTGTCCTTCATTTTTTACTAGTTCTTTAGGATGACTGTTTACAATGGCTTTTGATCATATTCATCCTCTATCTCCAACTTCTCCCTGATTTCCATACGCTTAAGTTCCTGTTCTTTTCTTTTATCTTTAATTCAGTTGAGTGTAATTTGTGCTGTCCACATATCGTCGAATGAGTGGCCGTTGATTGGTTGAGTTACCAGAGGAAACGCTACTAAAGAAAACTGACTTTTTCTCCCAGAAGCTATCGGTTCCCCACAGCTTCTCAGCTATAGGTGGAAATTCATGCATCTCCCCACCCCATGCTGGGAGTTGTGCTTAACCTGAACTTGCAAAATTCTCATGCAAGTCATAACAACCATTTTAAGTTCACATGTGCTACTGCCCTGCTGTGTCTGGAAAACAGTTTTATTGTACATCCACTGCCTGTGGCACTTACCTTCCCTCTTCCCTGCTGATCCCTGAGCATTGGGAGAAGGGTTTGTAGTATAAGTTTTTTGTTGTTGTTGCTTAGCATTTTACAGTCTTTTAGTCCCCACATCCTGCTCTATTATGGCTGTCTGTATTAATTGTCATTTACTACAAATAGACTCTTATTTAATGAAATGTACTGATATAGAAGTATCAACAATTTAGTAAGTTATTTTAATGCTATATCTCGTTAGCAAAATAATAGTAGAAGATTCTTCTGTAGGGCCTGTATCTAGGCATAGGTTTCTTTGCCTAATAATGATGCCAGCTATGGGTTTTAACTTGTGGAGTGGGCTTTGCATCCAGTAAGAAAGTGGTTGACTACTTCCTTGGTATTCATCCCACTATTGTTACTTTGAATATATCTTGCAATGTCATTCATTGCTGTACCTGTCAGAATCCACTGCTGCAAAAGATTAGTTATTACTTCTTCTCTCTGGTAGCATGATTTTCATAGTTCTTAAAAAATAAGTTTTATTGCTAATTGGATAGAGATTATTTTGAAACTGTGCACTACATTGGACAGCATGCATATTTTAATAACATTGGTAATCATTTTCCAATGCAATAACATGTGAGAATTTGTTTTATTTGTATATTCTTTAATTTCTTTGATCATTAGTCTAATTAAACTTATTTCTATTTTATTTTATTTTATTTTTAATACTGTTGAAAATGAGATTATTTTCAAAACTGTCAACAAGAATAGTGAATCTGTGTGTGTATGTATTATGTACTGTGATATATAAATGCCAACTATGAAATTTAAAAATCTATTTATAAGATTTTATCTTCTAAAATGATAATTTTACCTTTGTTTCCAAATATGGATGACTTTTACTTTTGTGTCATAATAAGTCACTATTTGTCTTTATGGAATGTGTAATAGAGAGAAACAGAGAGAGAGACTCATAAGCATAATTAATAACACAAATACTAATTTCATTTCAATTGTAAGAGAAAATGAAATATGAATTGATACAGCATATTTATCGCATTTAAACAGAAATCACTCCATCCTGTGACCTGAAGAGTTATAGTTTACCTGAAAATACTAGAGCTTAAACTGAGACTTGAAGAGTGAGTAGAAGTGAAACAGTAAAAAACTGTTTTTTATTATTTGAGAATTTCATATAACTATTTTTATAATGTCCTCCTCAATCCACTCCCTAAATGTCCCCATACATCCATCATCACTTTCTCTTTCTCTACTAATTAACGTTCTCTGTCCTTGTTTAAAATGCGCTTAGTACACTTAACAATGTCATCATATACATGGGTATAGGACCATCTGCTGGAGCATAGGTACTCCTCGTACAGGGCAGTGCCTTGAAGATAACCTATTTCTCCTCTCCAAGAAGCCATCAATTGCCAATAACTTCTCAAATGGAAATCAATCATTATGATTTGTTACGGGATTTCAACTGGCTTGACTTTGTGTAAGTCTGGTCCATGCAGGCGCAGTCACTGTGAGTTCATGTGTGCAATGGCTTGGAGTAAATTCTTATACCTAATTACAGCATTGTTCGCCAAGTGCTTAGAGCATTAGATAGATGCTTTTAAAATTTATATTGCTCTTCAGACATAGGAACTTGAAAGGAACACATTGTAAGAAATATAAGTTTCTTGAAATCTAGAAAGAACTTTTAAAGAAAGCTATTTAATAGTGAATACTTGCTTTATTTCCTAGTAAATATATAAAATCCCTGAAAATGAGGGTTATATTATTTATTATGTTATATTAGAATTTATGAAGATTGAGCTAAGTTAATTCTCAGGTAGTTAACTATATAAATTGATAGCCATTTTCTTAAACAAATAGTTAATAGGTTCATTTGATTGACACCCTCCAAATATGAATGGGTGTTTTGGAATCATATACATAATATCTAGCAATCTTGACTGATACGTAACATAGTGATTCTAGAAGCTCTGTGGGGACATTTAAAAAATTAATAATAAAAATAATGTAAAAAAGACATGAAAATAAGACATCACTGTTTAAATGACATAATATTTATTAGTGATACTTTTTGACTTACTTGCTTAAATTACCAACTATACCCAGATATTTTTCATTAAAATTTTTAGTGAACAGCCTAGGTTAATAATAAGAAAAGAAATAATGAATATTGAAGCGAAAGAAACTCCAAAGAAGACAATGAAATCAAGACAACCATGGATAATTTCAAAGATTCCATTCAAATGTATGTAGTAGAATAAAAATAATTGTATAGCAGACAGATTTAAATGTAATTAATATAATTGAACAGAACACTTAAAATGTCTAAGATGAGAAAGTATATGTAACACTTGTTTTATCAGTATGTAAAATGTTAGTATATAATTTTTCATAATAAAGTGCTTAGTTAGGTGTAATTTATTAATGGAAATATTACAAGTAAAATATTAAAAACCAAAATCAAGAAAATGTTGAAGATATAATGTCATTACAAAATACAATTTATAATATTAATGAGAGAATTATCTATAATTCAATAGCCCATACAAAATATTATCAGACATAGCAGATCAAAATAATCTCCAGAAATAGTATAAAAGTTTTAGGAGAAAATGATAACATAATGTGGGTGAGTTAGGATGGGGATTGCATCTAGGTGGAGCTGGGCATCAGTGACTATGATCAAACTCCATTGTAATTTTTTAATTTATTTTTTGAAAGGAAAACAAACTATATTTTTTCAATTTACATACCAATACTCCCTCTCCTCCTCCCATCCCCTCCACTTTTCTTTGTACCTGACACCCATCCACTCCTCAGAGAGGGTAAGGCACATTGCTTTGGAGGAAGTCCAAGGCCCTCCCTACTATATCTAGGCTAAGCAAGGTATCCATCCAAAGAGAACGGGTTCCTAAAAAGATAGTAAATGCAGTAGGGATAATCCTGGTGCCACTGCCAGTGGCCCAGCAGTCTGCTCCAGCAACACAACTGTAACTCACATTCAGAGGGTCTAGTTTGGTCCTATGCTGATTCCTTCACTGTCTGTTTAGAGTTGGTGAGCTTCCATTAGCTCAGGTAGACTATTTCAGTGGGTATTCCCATCATGGTCTTGACCTCTTTTCTCATATTCTCACTCCTCCCACTGTTCAACTGGACTTTGGGAGCTTGGTCCAGCACTCCACTATGGGTCTCTACCTCTGTTTCCATCAGTTGCTGGATGAAGGTTCTATGGTGACATTTAAGATATTCATCAATCTGACTATAGGGCAAGGCCAGTTTGGACACCCTCTCCTCTGTTTAAAGTTTTAGCTAGGGTCATCATTGTGGATACCTGGGGATTTCTCTAGTGCCAGGTTTTTTCCAAGCCCCATAATGACTCCCTCAAACAAAATATATTTTTCCTTGCTGTCATCTTTGTCCTTCCTCCACCTCAATTATCCTGTTCCCTTGAGTTTACCTCCCCCCTCCTCTTCCCCTTCTGTCCTCCCTTCTTCCTCCACCCCCATGCACTCTATTTTGTCAGGAGATCTTATCTATTTCCCTTTTCCAGGTGTATCTTGAAATTTGCATGTAAATAGATGGAAGTAGGTAAAACCATCCTGAGTGAGGTAACCCAGACCCAGAAAGAGGAACATGGTATGTACTCACTCATTAGTGAATACTAACTGTAAATCTAAGGACGTCAAGTCCCTGACCCTACAGAAGCTAAGTAACAAGATGAACCCTAAGAAAAACAATAGTAATTTTTATCAGTGAATTAATGAAAATATTATAAGAAAACACTTTGACCCAAAGTGGAGAGATGGATTCATTGTATTAAAAATCTATAATAGATACTGTGAGTAGCTAACTGCATGATGTGAATAGATTAATCCACCAATATAAAAAAATCTATAATATCATTAAGTGTCTAAAATCTGAGCAATACAGCATTAGTGATCTTTGAAGAAACACTGTTTTTTCTTTGTGGATTGACCAGTACATTCTGGGATATTTAACCATATCCATGTGTGTGTAAATTTCCCAAGTTGTAATAATAACATCTCCAGGCTCTAACAAATATTTCTAAGAGCTAAGGTTGCCCTTATTTGAAAACAGATGGTACAATATTCATCACATTAAATATAATTTGTTAATATTTCTTTAAATAGAGGCCTTCGAATCTGAGAAGAAATTCTGATTGTTTAGCTTTGGTTGAACTCATAGGATTCTCCAAAATGGCTTAAAGTAGAATTACATCGCTTGTTTTCAAATGAAATACATTCTGATTGTTCCAAACCTAACATTAAAACACAATGCAATAGAAGTCATCAAAGCACTAGAAGACAAGAATAAAAACAAATTTTACATTATTTTTAAGGAAGAACTATTCAAGATTTTTTCTTACCTTGTTACTAAATAATCAGTGAATTTGCAAGCTTGTTCCAAGAGATTCCCAAAAATATTTCAAGACTCTTTAAATAGATAAATATGGACAGTTGTTTCTCCACTGGACAGAATTCTTCTATCTATAAGCAATTAAGAATTATTTAGCATTCTGCAAGTTATTCAATATTTTAAGGAGTGTAACTTTATAAACCATTAATAGATGAATAAAAATTGAAAGTAATTTTAACTCATATTACGAGAAGTCACTTTTCCTGTGATGAAAAATTTTTTGACAAATCTTTAAGGATAACAGAATAAATTCAAGAGCAGCAAAAATTAAATAAAACATTAAAAATTCACTGCCATCATGTTCTTCCCTTTCCTAGATTTGACATAACCTATGGTGATATAGTCTGCTAGTGAATGTGGCGGGATGCAAACATACCTTGTAAAGGAAGCAGTATTCATCCTGAAAGGAAGAGAATAACATGATGAGTATATGTAAAAAACAATGTGTTAAAGGCTGAAGTGGCAGAATATCTGCATACATGGAGTAATATTATCTTTCTAAACAGTGACTGGATGTTTTCTGAGTGTATTCTAGATACATATTCATATTGTGTGAGGTGATATGTTCAGTGAGGATGTTCATTGCAATATCAGTACTAACAACAAAATTCTAAATTCAGTCTTTTTCTTTATGGGGACTAGGGGAAAATGCAATACACCTGTAAAGAAATTTTTTCCACAATGAAAATAAAAGTGCTATACTTATACATTTGAAGAATAAATAAGGTGTGCAAAATTATGTTTAGTGCTTAATCTGTTTTTTGTTTTGTTTTGTTTTTGTTTTTGTTTTTCCAAGATAGGGTTTCTCTGTAGCTTTGGAAGATAGGGTTTCTCTGTAGCTTTGGAGCCTGTCCTGGAACTAGTTCTTGTAGGACCAGAATGGCCTTAACCTCACAGAGATTTGCTTGCCTCTGCCTCCCGAATGCTGTGATTAAAGGCGTGCACCACCACAGCCTGGCTTAATCGGGTGTTTTATGAAGCCTGAAATACCCGTCTGATAATGAAGAATGCTTACCTATTTCCTAATTGCTTATACTGAGGAAAAAGTAGATATGCTATTTTTCCTATATCCAGTAAAAAAACACAGAACAGATAATCAGTTACCCAATGGCCTTGTTGTCCATGTTCCTCCCTTTCAAATACATAAAACTTTGCCATCATTTTATCCTGTAGGCACAGATTTTAGTGGTATTTTCCCTTTGAGAAAAGCTTTGGAATTTGGTCACTTTCCATAGTCCGTATAAATTTATCTCTTGGCTGAGAGCACCCGGCTATCATTAGGAAGAAAGTAAGTCTAGAAATAAAGTTGAGATTAAAGCACAGAGGATTAGTAGAATAAAGAGGTATTCATTTATTCTAAAAATATTGTTTCTCATGTGAAACCATAGCGAAGCACCGGGCTAGATGTTATAAATCCTGAGTAAATAAGGGTGACTTGCTGCTGTTATCATATTCTAATATTATTACTTTACATTAAATCATTTTTAAACTTTAATAGAAACTGCCAGAGGCATCATTACTGATGTGTCTATGGGCTTTGAAATTTTGTCAGTGACTATCTTGTATAAGTTTAAATGTTACTTTTTGGTGATATCTCTTTGATATCTGCAAAGAAAAATTACTTCAGGACTGAGGTTCTGATTACATTGGGCTGCCTGAGAGGACGAAGTGATTTCTTCAAATACCAAAAAGGATTTTGTGATGATCTCCCTTTGGGACTCCCACTCCTGTTTTCTAGTTATAATTCTAGTGCATAGTTATGGTCTTTCCCATAATTTCCAAATTGACCTCAGAGTGATAGTTTGGTCTCGAGGAAGTTGCCGATTAACTCATAACCTGTCCTCCCATGGCAATGCTTGCTGGAATTTGACTCACTCTTTCCATCAGCTGTCGCTGTTTTCACGTCATGTCCCCCAAAAATGTCAGCTTTCTAGAACATAGCACCTGTTAAAAAGACGGTTTAAATATAGGGCTGCCAAATTTAGGAAATAAAACCACACAGTGCCCAGTTAGATCTTTGGCAATAACAGGAATATTTGTCTAAAGAAACGTGATTGAAATTTAGCAAGGGTTCTTGTATTTTGTCTGAAAATCTTGCTGTGAGGATATACTGTAGCCAGAAGACTTTATAATTCTATCTTCAAATTGTTTTTCATAATGTGTGTGTGTATTGTGTGATTGTGTGATTGTGTGTGTGTGTGTGTGTGCGTGCATATGTGCCATATGGTTGTACGTGCATGTACAAATATCTCTCATAATCACTTCCCACATTTTCTCTTTGAAACAGGGTTTTTCACTGAACATGGAGCTCATTGATTCAGGTTTCTTCAGCTGTATTGACCATCAAGCAATCTCCACCCAGGCTCATGTCTCCGCTTCCTCAATCCTAGGATAACAAATGTGTGCTACAGGGCTTCACAGTTTGGGATCCAGGGCTTCACATTCTGTCATGTAGGTGCTTGGGATCCTCATGCATTTTCAGCAGGAACTTTACTGACTGAAATCATGTTTTTAATGAGGAAACAATTTTGTCAATAGCAATGAGTAAAAAATAAAGTCGCTCATTCTATTATCAATTACCAAGATTTATATCTTTATATCAATATTTATATGTACATATTTACACAAGTATTTGTGTTGTTATATATATATACTCATACATATATATAATTATGTATTTTAAAATGTAGTTCTTTGTAGGTCTTAAGTTTTTTTCTCACAAGTACATGAAAGGAAAAGAAATGGTATCAATCCAGGTACTTATTCAGTAACGATGCTATTGTGATAGAACTGTCCTAAGCAGTGGTGACTGTGTGACAATGAATCAGAAATACAGGTGTTCAGACTGGCTCGGCCATGAACGTCTAGTCTCACAAATGAAAATATAAGGGAAAAAAAGCATTCATAGAAATTAAACCTACCATGTTCTCATAAAAACAGTATCAAATCCTCAAGCCAACAAATAACAATGTAATAATAAAACCTACAATTACAGAAACCTGGCTAACTTGGAAAATAATATGTCTAAGATGCATTTCAGGGTAAGAAAGGATCTCTATGTGAATGAGAAACAGGTAACCAGGTTAAAGAAGGAAGACTCTCAATGCCCCATGTTCTGCACATGCTGAAGTACTTCCAACTGAAATTGGGTGTTTCTAAATGTAAGGTAAAATGACAAATAAAAGAAGCAGGTAAAAATTTTAATGGATAACTGTGGATCTGACAGAATTAAGGGTTCCAGTTTATACAAAAATTAGAAACATAAATGTTTAAGTCTTGTCAAATTTTGTGGACAATATTAATGATTAAATTTATCCTATTATTTAATGGAGGGTGATATTGATATGATTTTGAATAAAAAATAGAATCTATTAAAAGTTTATCAAGTTAATCTTCATGCAGCACAGCTTCTGGGCCCACAACATTTCTGTTCTTCGGTTGACAGGTCTCAGAGTTCTTGGAAGATAAAACATACTGCTACCCATTCCATCAGAGGAATCAAGGCAAAGACATCATATTCTTCTGTTTAATCAATTACCTATCTATAGTTCTGCCAAAATAAAAACAGTTTATCAGTGTCCAAAGCTTCTCATTGTTCTCTTTCTACGCCTATATTGAGAAATAAGATTTTTGTTGTCTGACTTAAATGGAATTACGCTGTAGGCAATATTCCTTGGGTTGCTGAAGAAATGGAGGTAAATTTCTAATTTCAGGGTTTTGAAATAAGGGATGAGAAAAAAGTCAGTTTTTGTATTATTTAATAGACTCATGAAAGCAGTCACTATGGAAACCAGACATGAGTCCATGAAACATGAAGAGAGCAGAAGAGAGGTCTTGAGCTAAGAATATGAGGCTTATATTTAAATGTTGACATAGATTTTAATCCTTGATCTTCTAAAACTAAATTATTGTTAAATTTAGTATAGATTGCAGAGTCCTAAAATTGATGATTTTGGCAAAATTTGATGCTATGGAATTTCTCCATGTTTCTCTCCTTCCTCATTTCTGTCGTTGCTTCTTTTACCTGCCTGCCATTCTATCACCCTGTCTCCCTCCTCTAAAGAATTTTATTCTCCCTCTTTTTGCTGCTGATCTACTTATAGAATTATAAATACAAACTGAAAGTTACATATAAAATAAGAACCAGATTTTATATATAAATATCAGGAAGTTATTGTTACATTTGACTTTCAGATTCCCAAATGATTGAAAAAGAGATCCTCATTTCTAGCATCTTAGGCACTCCAATGTCCAGACTCATTATTCTTATATTGTCATCACCAAATGACACATGCCTGCCACTTTGAGAATATATATATATATATATGTATATATATACATATATATATTTAGCAGCATCTTCAAGAGAGGAGTGCTTTAGAGAAACAAAACAAGAAATTTCTTGAAATATAAATTTGCTTTAGTTATTTTATGATCTCAATAATGCAACACCACTATTTAAATTTGTGCCTACACAGTGTTATATTCGAACAATAGTATCAAATTGTGAAGGAATATGAGAAGACTATGATTTGCTGAGAACTTAACACTTTCAGTTTGCAAAGTAAGTTCATGCATAATCTTCAAATTAGATTTTTATAATTTATCTTTTTTATTTTCTTGTTTTATAGACAAGCAGTTGAGATTAAAGTGTACAGGATTTTTTCCAAGTACTATCATCAAGAATTCAAGAATTACCTTTCTAAAGTCTGTCTCCTATAGTACAAGAACCTAAGTCTTTGAAGAAAAAAAATTGGAGAAGATATCAGAAAATGGAAAGATCTTTCATGCTCATGGCCCAGTAAGATCAATATGGTAAATATGGCAATCTTACCAAAAAGAATCAATAGATTTATTTCACTCCCCATCAAAATTTCAACACAATATTTTGCAGATCTTGAAATAACCATACTCAACTTCATATGGAAACAGAAAACAAAATGACAGAAAAGCTAAAACAATCCTGCGCAAAAAAGAACTTCAGGAGTAACACCATCTTGATTTCAAGTTATACTACAGAACTATAGTAATAAAAATGGCATGATATTGGCATAAAAATAGACAAGTATATCAATGGAATCGAACTGAAGACCCAGACATAAATCCACACACCTATGGATTTTTGAAAAAGAAGCCAAAATTGTACAATGGGAAAAAAAAGAGAGCATCTTCAACAAATGGTGCTGGCATAACTGAATGTCAACATGTATAAGAATCCAGGTAGATACATATCTATCATCCTGTAGAATACTCATTTCCAAGTGTACAGGATAGAAGAGAAAGTGGTAACTAACCTTGGACACAATGGCACAGGAAACCACTTCCTTAGTAAAACACTAGGAGTACACACATGAAGACTGACAATTGAGAAATGGAACTTCACGAAACTAAAAAGCTTTTCTAAGGCAAGTACTCTGTCAATAGAACAAAATAGCAGCTTGCAGAATGGGGAAAGGTCTTCACTAACCCCACTTCAAACAGAGGGCTGATCTCAAATACACACACACACACACACACACACACACACACACACACACGTGCACGCGTGCGCACACACACGCACACACACACGTCATCAATAAAACCAAACAAACAATACAATTTAAAAAAAAACAGAGTACAAACCTAAACAGAGAATTATCAAAAGAAGAATCTCAGTTGTCAGGGAAATACCTAAGGAAATGTTCAACATCTTTAGTCATCAGTGAAACACAAACCAAAAGCAAAAATCAAAAACAAAAACAAAAAACCAATGTAACAAAGAAGCAAGCAAAAAACCCTCTAAAATTCCATCTTACTCTTATCCTAATGGCTATAATCAAAGCTACAATTGACAGCTTATGCTGAAGAAGATGTGGAACAAACAAAACATTTTTCTATTGCTTATGAGAGGGCAAACTTTTACAGCCACTTAGGAAATCAATATGGTGATTTTTCAGAAAATTGGGAATTAATCCACCTCAAGATCCAGCTATAGCAATCATGGGCATATACCCAAAGGATGCTCAATCATACCACAAGGACACTTCCTCAACTATGTTTATAGCATCTTTATTCTTAATGGCCAGGACCTGTAAACAACCTAAATATGCCTCAACCGAAGAATGAATAAAGAAAACTTGATACATTTACACAACGGAGTATTACTCAGCTGTTAAAAACAATGGCAGCACAAAATTTGGAAGCAAATGGATGGAACTAGAAAAACACACCCTGAGTGAGGTAACCCAGATTCATAAAGAAAAGCATGGCATATATCCACTTAATAAGTGGGTATAAGGTGTAAATTAAAAGTTAGCCATGCTACAATGCAGAAACCCTGAGAGGTTAGGTAACAAGGAGGGTCCAAGGAGATGAATGCATAGATCTCTCTGGAAAGGAGAAATAGAATAGATGTCCTAGGTAGACTAGGAATGTGTAGGAATTGAAACTTGAGCAATCAGGTTAGGCAGGTTGATGGACGTGAAGACTATTCAAACAGATAACTGGAGGGGGCATATTCAAAGAGATAAATGAGAGGAGAAAACTAAGTTTGTACTGTAGAATGAATAGATAGATAGAACCTAACATTTCAAGGTTAGGTAGAAACCTGATACTATAGTTTTAAATATCATTTAGCAATTTAAGATTAACTAATGGTGTCCCCCATTCTCCTCTGAACATATTTCTGTTGGTGAACACTAGAATTTATTTGCATGCTAGCTTTTAGAACATTGGAAGCCACATGTGACATGTAGGGGTGGCCTTATCTTTTCTGAGACTTGGGGACACCATTTTCTCCAATAGCCTTGGATATAGTAGAGAATTAAATACATGTAGGTATTTGAAAACCTCTTAATAATAATTTTTAGGTACTTGCATGTAATCCCCAAAGTCTGTATTATGTTGTCCTAAACAAAGACAGCATGGCTATAATTATGATCTTTGTGTGATACTTTCTTTGAGGAACCATTAATTTCTTTATGTTCCACAATCATCTTCACAGTGGGGACAAAGTTAAAGCACAGAATAAATGGACTCTGCCTAGTCCAGAGAGTCTAATGCTGTACCAACAGTCATTTTACATTCTAGACCAAGAAAAAACAAGTTTATGTATAGTACTTAAAACCTAAAATTGTCTTTAGACACAGAAAAAATGAATAATTCTTGCAAACCCTACATCTTAACTTTTTAAAGTAACAAAGAAGTAGACATTACCATGCCATTCTCAAACAAAGTATCTTTTAGTGGATTAACCTCTTCATCTCCTCTCTGACTTTCCAATCTCCCAATAACTTACCTATGTCCTCTTACCATTTTGATGGCACTTGTGTCCCTTTGACCTCTCCTTCCCTTAGCACCTCTTTTCGCCTTCTTTAGGTTTTTCCAAGCTTTTGAGGTTATTGTTGTTGTTTTTTAGCTTTTGTTTTTTAAGGCTTTACCTACTTTTACAGTCATTCATACATGTGTACATTATAGGGTAGGATTTGCAAATGAAAGACAACATACTGATTTTGTATTCCTGGATTTAGAATGCCTAACTTAGTATTATACACTTGAGGCCCACCATTTCTCTTCTGTACATTTAAGTCTTCTTTACAGCAGAACAAAAGTTCATTATGTGAAGGTACAGTTTTATTGTCCATGGAGCCATTGCTACACATCTAGGCTGTTTCTAATTCTCTGTTGTTAATTGGTCCTGATGCACATGTTTGTGCTAATATCTCTGCAGTACAGAGAAATAGTCCATTGTAATGCTTAAAACAGTGTGGTAGATTGACACTTCCTCTTCCTACTGTTTTATAACTGAAGTGATCAAAAAATCATCTGCCTGTTTTCTATGGTCCACCAACAGGCACTAGTAGTTACTAATAACTGTCGTCCTTGACTTCGGTGTTATTCTCTTTTGATAGTTAACTCAGTTACAGAAAGTACCCTGGCTCCGGATTTATCCCTACTGCTTGTACTGACCTTTTGGAACCCATTCTCTTTGTGGGGATACCTTGCTTAGCCTAGATATAGTAGGTAGGGCCTTGGTCCTTTCTCAAAGTAAGGTGCTAGATTTTGTTGACTCCCCATGGAAAGCCTTACCCTTTCTGAGGAGTAGATGGAACTGGAGGAGGGGCAGCAGTGGGAAGTGGGATTGGTACAGAAAATGAAAAAGGTAGGTTTTTTTTTAAAAAAATAATAAAAATTAAAAATGTACCTGGCTCCCCCGATTAATCCAGGCAGTAGTAGTATTATTCATAATGGCATTATTCCTTTGTTTAAGTCACAAAAGTAATTTATAGCAATTTCTTTTGATTATTTTTAAAATATAATATAAAGATAACCTCAGAATTTTTGATGGTCCTAGAATGACTAAGGGTAGCAGGGGAAGGGAAGTCAAGCCATTTGAGGAAGAAGGAAGACGTTTAAGTAAGTGCCAAAGAGGAAGAGTTTTAATGGCTGGACAAAGAATCATTTTTAAGAGGTGCCTACAAATGCAAAATGACATTGCTAATGAGCAAAATTCTTAAATACAATGGTCTTTCTGGCCACTAAGGTTTCTGAATCACTTTAGGTTCCCTGCCTCTCTCTTTCTGTATCTCTCTCTCTCTCTCTCTCTCTCTCTCTCTCTCTCTCTCTCTCTCTCTCTCTCTCTGTTTTTCCTCTGTTTCTTTATCTCTCTGTCTCTCTGCTTCTGGTTCTCTTCCTCCTTCCATCCCTCCCTCCCTCTCTCCCTCCCTCCCTCCCTCCCTTCTGCCTTCCAGCAATAATGACACCCCTTCTTCCAATCACTGTCAGGAGTTTCAGTCAGTACTGTCTTCAGAGAGAGGCTGATTATCTACCTGCTCCCCCATCTTTTCTCTGAGTGACATGCCACCACCCACGCCTCCCAGTACAGCTCTGTTTCTCCATCTCTGGGTGGGAATGAGCTACAGAGGAAGTCCAGGGCTACCCTGGCCTGAACCCTGAGACCACGAGGCTTTAGAAGCAGTGTTCATTCACTGAGCCCAGGCGAGCCAGCGGCCCCTAGCCGCACTCTGCAGGAGTAGGAGCCAGTCCAGCGCTGCGCTTCCAGCTGCGTCTGCCTGGGCGCAGCACGTGCTCCAGGCGCTGGCGCGAGAGAGCGAGCGCCACCGCCGAGGGCCCGCAGCCCTTCTGCTGGCTGCCACTACTGCTTCGATCGCAGCCACTAGCGCTTTAGCAGCAGCCAAGGCCGCTACGAAAGCGCAGGGAGCTTGTAAGGAGCGGCTGGCCAGGGGAACAAGGCTCAGGGCGCGCACCTGGTAAGAACAGCGCTGTTTTTCTTTCTCTCAGCTGTAGAGTTACCAGGGATGTAGGATGCCGCCGGAGCCCCTCCCCCAGCACAGGGATGGAGAGTGAGCTAGCAAGGGGCGGGAGCTTGGACTAAAGGGACCCAGGAGGGCAGGTAGTGGGCAGGTGGAGGACAGGTGGAGCCAGGGACGCTAGGAGGTCCTGTAAGTTTAGGAAAGTCACCCAGCAAGGACATGTGCCCTGTAAATTAGACATGAATTTAGAGTAAGAAGCCTGAGCTTCTGTGGTATAGCTGAATGGGAGGTTTTGGAACATCTTTTTGTTTTCATTTGCGTAACTGAAGGATTTCAGTGGGCTTGTTTCCATAGAAAAATAACTAAAATAATCAGAGGCAGGAAAAAAAAAGAGCCAAATGAAGCCCCCCCTTCCCCCCGTCTCATGCTGGTGCATGTGCAATGATAAAGCATGCATTTAGCGAGGGAAGGGGATTTTAGATCGCTAAGTATATTAGATGTTTTGGAGGCTAATAAGAGCACTTGCTGATGCTGCACCCCAAATCGAGAGAAGAAAGGAGGTTATGGGTGGTTTTGAATACCACTATTACAATTCTGAAATGACACTTACATGACTACAGTACCAAGAATAAGAGGTTTACTAGAATATTCGACCCATTTAGCGATTTAGAGGTAGCTCAGCACATCTGGACCTTAAAAACCAAGTCTATGTATTTCTAGCCGTGCAAGGAAGATATAAATATTTTTTATCCTTAATTTTCTGGTAGAACTTTCACAAAGGATGATGACAGAGACCATGGAGACCAAGAGAAAAGAGAAGGGAGTTGACTAGGACGGAGTGAGCTATGTGGGGAAGAATAGCAAGAATAGTTCTTGCTGTCAGATTTAGTATCAACCTTCATTCAGTCACACCCTGAGAAGCCCTTAGGCGTTTGTCTAGGGAAATACGTGACCTTGAACAAGTCCACCAAGCACTGGACACTCATCCTCTCCATCAGGAAACTGTAGAGAGTGAGAGGATACTGCAGGTGGGACACTGAAGTCTCAAGAAATAGTGAGTGTCTGTTTAGGATTGGAGAATTGCATAGGAAAAGGGGGAAGGGAGCACAGTCAGGACTTACAGACAAAGGGATTGTGAAGGTGTTTTACTCCAAAGTATAATAAACGGTTGGGAAATTCTGATGGCTGTTGGGAGGATGCGTGCTGAAAGGTCGGTGGGAAAGGGTGAGGCCAGCCAAAAATTCAGTCACCATGTGAAGATTCTGGAGTTCTGAGAGCTGTTTGGAGAGGTTCAGATGCACAGAACTTTGTCATACATTTTTGGGGTTTTTTTGGTATATTTTGTTGTGCTGTTAAATAACACTTGAAAAATATATTTTCGTGACAAGCTACAAAGTTTTAAATTTTATTGAGGATTTGATAAGTTCTCTAGAATGGATTATGACAAGGAAAACGACACCCAGATTTCAAGGTTGGTCATTTGGTGTGTCAAAAGTGGGCATAGGGATGAGATAGGAATGCTCTGTAATAAGCAGAGGAGGCAGAGAGGAAAAGGAGAAGGAAACTTTGTCCTAGGACATGCATGTCTCTACTCCCAGGGGCCAGCTGGCACCTTCCATGTCTTGATGCCTCTTTCACTTGACTGAAGAAGACCTGTCCATCTCTCCTCCCTGAATAGAGATTAAATATTAGAATTCAGAGATTTGCATTGTAAATCCTGCCTTGGTGAGTAGTCACAAACTGCTCTCCCAGGTACCTTCAGTTCTCCCACCAGTGTGAGTATCTGGCCTTGGAACTAGTCTACCCACCCTGATCTGCCCAGTCGTCTGTGTTCCTAAAGGAACTCACTGTGCCACTTGGTGGCACCAAAAAGTTGCGCAGAGAAGTCTTTTCTCTATAAATACTAACTACCACCCCTCCCTCCTCCGCTCTCTCCCCTGCTCCCCTTCCCCCCTTTCTTGGTAGAGGGGAAGATTGCTGCACACACCGCCCTCAGCTCGGCTGTTCTGAGCACTCTGAGCACAGGGGATGAGCTTGAGATCGTCTTGGGATGGGGGAAAGCCCGGGACTCAGAAACCTGGCTCAACCCCGATGATCCCAGCTGCCCAACTTTACTCCGGGGGGCTAACTAGACAGCATCTCACTGCCTGCTGCGGGGACGGGGCCAACAGGGGGTAAGCTTGCTATGTCTGTGTGCCCAGGTATCCCCAGACCTGAGAAGGATTTAGGATGCTGAGCTGCTCAGGGTGTGTTTTGGAGGAGGGGATGTAGGTGGAGGGAGGGTGACCGGAGCTGAGGAGGTTCACAACTGCTTTTTTTATGGGAGGCTATCATTAATTAAACCTGTTGGTGGAAAAGGCGCGAGCAGGAGGGTAATGCTGAGGGGAGAGATGCATGGGCTGAGGTAAAGATTATGCATGCCTTTGGATCCCTATGTCTGAGCTTTGAGACAACAGGAAAATGATTTAGAATGCAGACTGACTTAACCAAGCCATTGGAGGACTGAAAACTGAAAAGGCAAAGGTAGAGAAAGGATGGAAGGAGAAACACTTATGGATAGACTGGGTTCTCCTCTAGCAGCTGCTTTGCTTGAGGCAGGGAGAGGGGGAACGGCAGGAGGTACTGAAATCACATCTTGGGCTTCATTGCCTCTCTCTGAATGTTACTTTAAGCCCCTATGCACTTTCTTTTCCATTGGATGGAGCTTCTCTTTCCTTCCAGACACAAAGCTATGCCAGGGCAGCAGAGCAGGGTGCAGAGGATGGGATGCAGACTACAGGGACTTAATGACAACAAACCAGGACAGTCCTACCAAGGCAAAAGCTAGCCGGTGTTCTTAGTCTAACCCACACATTGGACCTCTCAGTAGGAAGTGACTGTCAGCCTGGAGGGTTCTCCACCTAGTTTTGCAATTTGTGGTTGTTCTCGTTTCTCTCTGGAGTACATGAAGTTGGAAAACAGACTTTAAGGAGGGGATCACAGATGTTTGTGTTTATTTAGTCAGAACCCTGACATTGCTTCACCTGAACCAGTTCGAGTATCCAGGCAAGTCAGGAGTGCTGGGCACCAATTTATATCTTCATAAGAAATTGGCATTGGTCAGTGGAAAGGTGAATTCACCTTTCTCCTTTCCTTTCCATTCCCATTTCCAACCTTGTATTTTATTGTTTGAATTGCTTAAGCAGTTGGCTAATAATCACCTGTTTCCTAGTGCTAGCAGCAGGTTGTCTGTCTAGAACAGTCCCGAGAGCATGCCTAGCTCCAAGTTCATCTCCTTCCTCCATTGAGGATTTGCTCTGAGTTATTTGACTTTTTATTGTGATTATCAGAGGGCTTAGGTGTGTTATCTTTCTTGTTGTGTATGGTTTGTGTTCTTGCCTTACAGAGTGCAGGGAATTTTCTCCTTTAATTTCTCTGCTACTTCCATGTAATTACATATTGAATTGTCAGTTGTGGATATTTTTGTCATTTGTCACTGGTTTAGAACTAGAATCATTGGGTCTCAGACTCACTGGGTCAATGACATGCATGCCAGCCAAGTCTGCAGCGTTTTCCTAGAAACCCTTTCAGCACCTTGGACAGGTCCGGACACACTCCATAGGCTGCTCTGAACACTTGCTGAGCAACCACTGCTTAGAAAATAGCTTTTCCTGGTCCTTTACATTTCATGAGTAAATGTGAAATCGATGTATTTTAACTGAATCCCCTAGAGCATTCTGATATTGCATATCAATGTTTATTCTGTGTGTGATATGTTCAAAAAGAGAGGAAATACATTTTTTTTTGAAAAAAAAAAAGAAAAAAAACTTTCAATGATTATTTATTATAGACCCTTGTGAGATTGTTTGGAGAAGGATGGTATTTTAATAGTCCATGTATTTGCTAGAATCTTCAATTATTATCAAAAGTAGACATGGAGCTCTGCTAGATCAGTTGACTTCCCTAAACATCTTTACATTTGTGAGTAAATGTCTTCTGTGATTCTTATTTTATTCAGAATGCACTGGACATTTTTATGGGTACGTTACTATTTTTTCTTTCCAAAGAGTGGTGGGAACTGGTCTGTAGTTATAAACTAAATTATAGCTGGGAGTGGTGATACATAAATATAATCCCAGTATTTGAGAGGTGGAAGCGGTCAGGACAAGAGTTCAAAGTCATCCTTAGTTATGTATCAAATTATGTGAAGACTTGTAACAAAAAGCAAAAGAAAAATCAAATGCTAATAAAGAGAAGACAACACTATAAGTTGAAATGATGACATTAAATAAATTGGAAAAATGTAATTAATTGTATTA
This sequence comes from Dicrostonyx torquatus, assembly GCA_028555095.1. Lineage (NCBI taxonomy): Eukaryota > Metazoa > Chordata > Mammalia > Rodentia > Cricetidae > Dicrostonyx > Dicrostonyx torquatus. The sequence goes on along the minus strand of JAQHUG010000306.1, from coordinate 1,804,280 downwards.
TTTAAGTAAAATATGTAGGCATATTTTATCCAAGGTTAGCTAAATTCATGGAATAAAGAGACATACTTTTTAAAATATATTTTTGCTATTGGATTAGCACATGGACTTAAGCTTTTATTTTTACATAATTTCTGTTTATTATTACTTAAGTACAATCAACTTACTCCAACTTTGTTGGGAAACATGAGGACTCTTGAGATGTGTGTGTATGTATATATATATAAATGTATGTATGTATGTATGTCAGTATATGTGGCTTGCTAAAGTGATGTAGACGTGCTTGGAATCTTGGGATCTTTACACTGCATTATATAGGAGCAAAAGTTTCCTTGATTTGAAGTTATGTGTTTGGAAATATTAATCCTAATCCTAGAGCAGCTGTGTTTCTGTTAGTAATTGAGATTACAAGACTTGAGATTGATACATCCAAGTAGTTTTTGTTCCTATTTTCATATTTATACAACCGAGGAATGAATTTTAATTTTGAATTTTCAACTGTTTATAATCAAATAGTACCTTTTTAATATTCCCGTGTCTCATTAAAGTAAAAGTATTTTGAAAAAATGAAATATCATAGGCTTGTTTTCATTGCTTCCAAATTAATACAGAAGAGAAATGAATACATGTTTTAATGCTAATGATATTATTTGAAACACACCCACAGACACACATACACACATATGTAAATACATTTATGTGTTTGTCTATAGACTTCCAATAAAAGTTTTGCTGTAGATTAATGCTTTCCATGTTAAATACTACTTATTTAGCACATTAGGCATCATATCAAGTATTAAATATGTTATATTAGTTCATCATCAAAAAAGTTATACAAATTACTGTTTTTGGTTGTTGTTATTTTGAAAACTGAAGTTTTTCTTTCAATTTCAGAATATGAAAAAAGGTACCAAGAAATCAACCCCAACAATACATACATACTTCTGTGTGTGAGGGGAATTTTATGAAATAAACCCTTTTGTCATACAGTCAGTCTGCGGGTCATCTATTTTTGGAGACCCTTTCATCATGATTCCCAGTGTGTTGAGGTTTGCAGTGTATTTTGGTAAAGGAGATTCTGCAACAGACTGCTTAGATGTGGATCTCATCTTTTTTGAGTACCTATGTGAATTTGGAAATAGAATTAAATTATATATGTTTAATATAGGCTTCATATATATATGAAAAAAATTCAGTATTTGTTTATACACATATATAGGTGTGAGTATAAACATGTATAAATATATATATGTGCATGTATAGACATATATCCACACAAACATATACATGTATATGCATATGTATATATATATTATAAACAAATACAAAAGTTTCCTTATTGGTAATTTTGGGGGAAGTTAAAATGATATTACTATTGCTAGGTGAGTATGAGAAACTAGTTGTTAAAATCCAAGTAACTTGCCTAACATGTGGTACAGAGTATGTAAATGTAAAATTATGATTGTCTATTGTGTTCGGGATTTTGGATATAAAATTCTGTCTGGGTTCTCATGTTACTAAATTTCTCAACTAATTTTTCATTTTATATTGCTTTGTGAAAAGCCACATATGATGAAGAGATACTAGTTAACTTCTTCGACATTTCACTGCTCATACCATGACAAAGCAGATGTATAAACCCAGGGACATTTGACTCTCAAGTTCTAGCTTTTGACATAATGTTATCTTGTAACTGGGATATATAGATGAAGTTTTTTTTCTTCCATTTCACTAATCTGAGTCAGCACCACATTTTTCTTCCACAGGGAGTGTGCAAATATTTTTTTCTCAAACATTCAAGAATATTTAAAATTAGACATGCAAATTTTAGGAGATAATCAGAAATCAAAATGGTACATAATTGCAGTTTCAAATATCTTCTTTTTTTAGCCAAACTGTTCAAGAAAGTGAAAAAGAAGATGCAGAAGCAAAAGACATATTTTAAGTAGATATGATTTGCTGTCATTATAAAATGTCAGCTCTAGAAGATTTCTTTAATGGTTACTTGTCGCAGTAGCTTTGGGTGTAGGTCACGGATGTTAAAATTTTCAGGCTAAGTTTTTTTTTTAAAAAAAATATAAAAAATTATAATTGCAATGCAGTAGTGGGCAACATGACTATAAAATACCCATCATTTTATTTAATAAAAATCAAAATAAGTTTAAGACCAATATGTCTTAATGTAACTTAATTATTTAGGGGTTACTAAATAATACATTATTACTGATTCTTATTTTAAAAAATCAGTTAAATATGATTTTCAAATTGACATATGTAAAATACCATATAAAATAGCATTTACTATTCTGCTCAAGTTGTATTGAATTCTACAACTAGGATGCAGCAGTCCCTGAAATTGCAAATGTATCCTAGGCTATTCTCACATCCTTTTATTGTAATCTGTGGATTCTCTCAACCATGCCTAAGGAATGTGAAAGAAAACCTTACAGTATCTCAGATGAGATCGTGTTTCTACAACAGAAATACCAGCCTTGGCAACAAGATCATCAAAGTACACTTCAAAGTGAGGAAGGCACACTTGTTCTAACTTCCTTTGTAACACTGGTAGTTTCAGAGACTGTTGAATCCTGATGTCTTCCCCTTAGCTTCACATTTTGTTCCTATGATGTGGACATTACTTTGATGACTTACCCGTGAATCTGTTTTTCAGCTGAAAGTGATTCTCACCCACTAAGAGCATTCAGGGATGTGTAGGGGTATATCTGGCTTCACAGATAAAATACCTTGAAAGGTCGGTGTTACCGACCCTTTGGCTCAGTATACAGAGAACAGCAATACTGTTAAATATCCTTCAGTGCATAAGACATTATCCTGCTACAACAATATTCCCAAGTGACAGTAGCACTGTGGTTAAGATATAGTGATATAAATGATTTGGGTAAGCAAAAACAACTAATTTGATATTTTAATGTAGTTTCTAATGGCTGGACATAAGGCAGACATTTAATGGACAGCTCAACCTCTAGAATGGTGTGCTGTCAATATGTGAACTCTAAACAATCAAACCACAAGGTCCTTCACTGCTACTTGATTATAACAAGCGTGGGCATCAGAGTCAGTTGGGTTTCTTTTCTGACTGTTTTTTTTCATAGGTATGAAACCTGAAGAAGATTTTGCCTGTAAATTTCCATACCAGAAAGTGTTAATGTAGCTAGTAATCATAATACCTTCTAGAGTTTTTGCAAGGCTTACATGAAATAGAATGTTTCCGTATAAGCAATAAATATCAGCAATTAGTAAATAAATATAGATCAAGTTATAAAAATACAAAATATATTTCTAAGCATCTTATGACTAGGTTTTGTTTTAGCAGGAACAATATTTCTTTACAGTCCTTAGAGAAATGCAATAAATATTTAGAAAGCGTCTGGGGACTATAAAATGGTTAAAGCTTAAAATCGCTGCTTGATAATAAAATTGGGACCAGTTAGAAATGGTGGATTTTGTTATTAGTACTTTTTTTTTATTGCTTTGTTTCAAAAGGCTGTTTCAGGTCTTCATGGACTCCTAAACCACTTGTTTAAATGATTTACAATGATTAAGTGAGTTCCCATCTATGACTAGCACTTTTTAGCTAATGCATAAAATTGCAGATTTCATCTTTTTGTAGTGCCATTTATGGCTTTGGGAGGATTAAAATATGGCCCATTCTTTGTCTTCAGCTAAACAAAGAGGACGCTATTCTCTCTTGTTTACAAGGTCACAGATGTATGCTTCAGATACGGATGACAGCAGAGCTTTCCCTCATTGCATGGGTCTCAATATCATTATACTTCCAAGTGCTTCTTATCTACGCACACAGTTGTTTCTTTAAAAAAAAAATGTATCAAAGGCAAACAGAACACATGCAATATTGACACCCTGTTTGTGATGAGGCTATGGCTCATGCAGAAGGAATCTTGTTAGCGTTGACGTCCTGAGCTATGTGATTTGCTTTTGTGAGGATTAAGTTATATAAGAGACATCTGTGCCAGAAAGATGGTTGGGCAGTGAGAAGATTGTTGAAAATAAAAGACATTGTGAGCTACAAGTCTCATTACATTGCCATTTGCCATTTATAACAAATTCTACTCACCATTTTCTCCTTTTCCTTATTCATATAGGATATAAGACTGCATAGTTACTTAAGACAAATTACATTTTTATCTATTAAATATTTGTCTACTGCTTTCTATGATGGACAATGAATTCATCAATGTAAAGGTGGATTAAAGTACTTGATTGCTTCTGATATTGCTGTGTTCAACAAACATACCATATAAATTAAACTATCCACATCCAATTTGAATGATAAAAATCTCCCAATTTATTAAAATTTAGACCTACACTTTTAAAAAATATTTTTGGCCATTATATGAGGTAATACCTCCCCATTATCCATAGCAAGGACTTCTTTTTCTCATCAAGTTACCGCCCTTACAGATCAGAAGCTACAACACACACACACACACACACACACACACACACACACACACCATCATCATCTTGTTTTGAGATGATGTATTTTAGTTTGTATGAAATGAGGATCATCAGTTACTATTTTATGATTTATTTGTTGATATTCATGGATGATTTCAAACACACAGACAATGAATTATGTGCTGAGACTGGATCTCTAGAATTAACATCAAAAGCCTAGCATAGTGATTCCTACATTACACCCTGTCACTCCAGCACTGGTGGTCAGAGACAAGTAGATCCTAGGGACTCACAATCCAGTCGGTCTCTCAGAAATCATGATTCATTCCCAGGTTCAGGGAAGGACCCTTTTTTCTTCCCCAACAAAAGTACATGAAGAAGAGAGATTGAGGAAGACAGTCTTGTTCTCAGCTTCTGGCTTCCACATAGGTATTTATGGGGATACCGCTCCCATACACATATATTCACACATACAACTCCCAGCTCTACACACTCAAAGGAACAGATGTTCTAAATGTAAACCATGGCTCTGCTACTAACTTGCTCTCAAGCATGGGCAAAGAACTATGTATCTCTTAGGATCAGATCTACCATAACAAAAATGTATGCCAGTTATTTACAATGTCAGTTCTTCTACAACTGGATAATATTCAAATTCAGAAAACTGAGCAAGGTGCCTTTTACCTGGGAAAATCTCTCTCCATGTATTTTTTGTCAGTGTTTGCCATTAGATAGGAGATTTTCATGTCAGGTGAGAGTTATACCATTGAACAACATAACCTGCCCCATCTGTGTATTTATATCATTTTAATCATTGTTGCCATCATCAAAAGACCTATTATAGCAAGAAATTTCAAATACACTGTATAACATAGAACAAAATATATCAGGGGAAGGACTTAATACCAATAGTATATTAACATATATAATTAATGTTGTCTACTTAGATCATTATAAGGAATAAATTGTATAAAATGGTCAAAGTTGAATTTTTGTTACACTCTGACCCCAGGCTTGTATTCATAATTTAATTTCCATGGGTCTCAGTAGTGTGGAATTATATGTTAGACACTCTCCAGTTATATGATACTGTCTTACTTAATTTGTTGAAAATTGAGGGGAATATTCAAGGTTCTGTGCTCATTTCTCCAGACTGATTCTCATCCTTGAGGTCCTGTGATGGCCAAGCCTACAGGGCAGAGTGGGTGACTGTGATGTAATTCTCAGTAAGGAAGAGAAGTTATCATGGAATCTCAGCCAGATAGTCAAACATAAGGGGATACAGAGAGAAAAAATTTTATATTTTACATGTTGAGGATATATCAAACATTTAATTCTATGTAAGAATTGTATCAAATTATGCTCAGGTTACCACATATTCAACCCTTTATAGGTTTTAAATTTGTTGTAGCTGCAAAGTTGTGTAAAAAGCGACCATATTGGAGTATGATTAAATTAAAGCATGAAGAGTGCCTGGGTAGAAAAATATTTGAGAAAAAAGTTTTCCGCATGTGCTCAGAGGCCATGGGAAGCATATCGAAGGTGGAGATATTAGATTTTTTAGAAAGGAAGTATTTTAAAATATTAATTCGATCTTTCTTAGAACATTTGGATAGGGTAATTATCTTATGCCATTGTTAATAAGATTGTAAGTCTCAGCAACACCAGCTGGCCAAAGGTCCACGCCAACAAAAATTAGTTCCAAGATTCACACTTGACTCTCCTGGATTCTAAGTCTATACACTCAACTCTTTGACAAATGTCATTGTAACAAATCAAATTAAAGGACACAACCCATATGAATAAAGCCATTGGAAGAAAGTGGACAAAAACAGATTTAACTTGATTAGTAAACCCCTAAGGAGGAGCAGGTGGCCGAGGTTGGGTAGGTGGGAGTTCATGTCACCAAAGAAACTCCAGAGAAAATTTAGGAGGGATTTGTAATCCTCAACCTTTAAATATTCTAACAATACCAATAAAATTGGAAATTTAGAAATTAGTCACTGTTATCTCAGTTTATGTCCATTCCTGAAAACCTAATCATGCATGTTTTTTTTTTAAATTTCTTTCCAACACAATGAGATTATATTCTGTTATATAACTCTCCACACCAAAACCACAAACTTTAGGTGAGAAGGTTTCTGATCCAAATACTTCAGCCTCCTTTTTAGTTTATCTTTGTCTCTAGGGATTTGGACCTTTGGAATCCCATGGAATGCAGCTCGTGTAACTGCAGTTTTGCTTTTCTGCTTCCTAGGTGATTTCATCCAGATTCTTTGTTTACAAAAAAGGACATCCGTACACTGATGCTTCCCATATTTTTTATCAACAATTCAGACCTCTCTGGAGAAACTTAGCCTTGTATGTCCAGCTTCTTTATCTTCATAAGTTCATTAATTTGAGTAAGTAGATGAAACACAGCCTCTTTTGTATCCACCAAATGTTCTGGCTGTGCTCATCCAACTCAGTGAGGAAACTAGGCTGCAGGTGCCCAGGCTGATATCCTTAGCTCCCTCATTCTCCTGAAACCTCTTTGCCTTCTCATCTTAAGTCATCTAATAGCAAACTCTTTCATTTTACATTCCAAATACGCACAGAATCTCTCCTGTGGCCTCATCTCTGCAGATGCTGTATCTACCATCCAGCTACTATCATCTGATTGAGTGCCATAGGTTCTTTCTTCCTCTTCCACCATGTGCCTTTGTGGTCTTTCTCTTGGTCAAATGTAAGACAGAGTGTAACCCTTCTTTGTTGAGAACCATTCCAGAAAAACATCCCCATACAATGTTAAAACCACGGCACTTTGAAGTCTAAACAGGCTTAACATGATCACAGAACCTCATAGACTGGCCTTTTTTCTCTCTCAGTTCACAGCAGGTACACTGATTCTTTAGTATTCTCCAAGACACTAAAAAAAATTCTGTCTCTAAAACTTGATATTTGCTTTAACCCTTATCTGGGATGTACTTTTCCTAGATGTTTTCCCGATTAATTTTTTGCTTAATTACATATTATTTGAATATTACCTTATAAATTTATTTTATTATCAGCATTATTTAATATTGTCACACTTGTTACTTCATGTCTTGCCCTGTTGTCTTGTGCTTTTATGCTTCTTTTGGGTTTGGTAATCTGTAGCATAAAGACTTTCACCAATTTATCTTGTTTATTACCTAACAACTCCTTCTCTTACCTTGGTATAGACTCCATGAGATCAAAATGGAGCTCTCACAGTATAGCAGAATGTTTGGTCCAAAGTAAACCACCCAGTCACTAGTTATTGGCCAAATAAGTGATATTGATATATGTGATGTGTTCTCTTCTTGTCTATTGGCAATTTATCCACTATTAGCTTATAGTATTTTGGTAGCATAAAAGATAATCTTTTTGTGAAGCCTTATAATAATCTGAAATGTAATACATTTCTTCTAAGTTTCTAAACTATAATATCTCTATGTCGGAGGAGGAGTCCTAACCGTGTATGCAGGTAGAGGCCCAGAATGGAGGCCAGAGAAGGCCATAAGATTTCCTATCCTCATTCCCCTGAGAAAAGATCTCTCACTGGATCTGGAACTCAGCTGGTATCCCAGAGATCTTCCTGTATCTGTCCTCCTAAAGTTTCAGACATGTGAGAGTCCATGCCTAGATTTTTATGAGCACTAGGTATTGAATGCAAGTCCTTAAACTTGCAAAGAAAGGAAATTTTTACCTATGACGCTACTCCCTAGCTCCAGTAACTTATCCTAACCATAATTTCTAGGCATCTGTTATCATAAAATGAATATGACACTTCTCTTGCTGTGATAGATACCAAGACCAAGACCTATTTAGAGGGAAAGCATCTATTTGGCTCACACTTCCAGATCACAATCCGTCATTGAAAGTAATCAAGGCAAGAACTAAAGGAAGTAACCTAGAATGAATAACCATGGAAGAATTCAGCTTGCTAGCAGGTCCTATGACTATTTTCTTGGCTTATACTTAGCTAGTTTTCCCAAACTGACCTGGACCATCTGCCTAAGGATGGTATCATTCACAGTGTCACACTAATCATTAATCAGACAATCCCTTGAAAGCGTGGACATAGGGCACTCTAATCAAGGTAACCCCTCAGTTAAGATTCCACCAGATGACTCTATACTGTATAATAATGATAGTTTCATCTAATCAAGATTATACACACACCACATGTGTGTATGCATTTCCTTATAGTAGTAGGAATACGTTATACACATCTATCACTTCATCATTCCCCCCCACTTTCTGGAGGGCTCTTCACTCTTTAAATTACAAAGAAACTCTAAGGATTTTTGCAACATTAGAACATTTAAGATGTATCTGTATGATCCTTCTCACATTCATGGCCTTTGTTAGTATAGCTTTTACAAGAATAGGAAATAAGGCAACAGAAGATGATAAGAAAGTATATTTTTAGAGTAATCAGAAATAAACAATTGCTCTTCACCATTTTAGAAGCTATTGGATAGTTTTTAATATATCAAACTCATGTATAATGTATATATATGTGAAATAGAGAAAATGAAATAGTTTTTACAAAAATCTTAGATTTTTAAATAAAGTTTTTTTATATACTCAGCAATGTATACACATACATAAGATATAACAATTGAATCAAATATTATCAAAATGTATATAATAAACATATTTTCAATAAAGACAGATTTTTGTGCAGATTTTTTCTCTGTGCAATTTAGAAGACATGGATATTTCTCTGGATATATACTGCTGAACCTTGGATGTGCCTCTTGATATACAATGCTGGGACCATCCTGTGTTCCTTGATATCACTTGCTCTTTGTTTCTCACTCTGTGGGTTGTTTCCTTTCATTGCTTTTTAATCCCCTGAAATCTGATCTTAGGGGTGCACTTCTTTGCTCCACTTTTGATAGATTTATATTTACTCTTCAGATGGTTTCATGCATTCCACATTTTATATACTGGTGCTTTGCATTTACGTCTCAAACTAAAATTATCTTCTAAGTCTCACATTCCTTTTCCATTTGACACCTGACCCTGGACATATCAAAAGTGTCTCATATTTAAGATATTCAAAAGAAAATAGTTATTTTTCTGCTACTCATGTATCTGTCTATCTCATTTATATTAACTGTATCAAAATAAGGTAATTTCATAGACAGGATTTCAGGAGCAGATCAACCTTCTTTGATCTCTGCTCATACCTAATTCATCAGCACACACAGAGTATTCTTCTTAGAAGTTATATCTGTATCAACTTCTTTCTATTTTTACTGTTATTGGTTATGACTGAGCCTCTGTAATTCCACCTAGATAACTATGAGTCTTCTAATCAGATTTCGTGTTTCTGTTATCCAGAATATCCTGCTAGCCGAATGCTCCTAAACTTGAATTTTGCCTGTCATTTGCTTACAACTTAAGATGGCTTTTAGTGGCAATTTACTTTTAACACTAGGAGATTCAACGTAGTCTGCCTCTTTGTTAGCCTGACAAGCTAATGCCACGATTCCATCTCTCCTGGTCTTTAGGTCCTAGCTGTGTTTCAACATGAACGTCCTCTTTTCTTTTCTCTTGTTAACTTTCTTCGTATTCATTAAGTGTCCATGGATGCCATTGCTTGGGGTACTGACTAGTAAAATAAGTCTGTGAGTACCAGGAGAATACATACCATTATATATTGTAAACATTCAATTGTAAGAGAGGTACAACAGTAATACATACAAGTCAGTGATTTGGTTGTAATGAGTGATTCAAGAAAGCAATGACAACTATTAATGTGCATCACTGCACAACATTTTCACATATCTCCCACCTAGTAGTTAAATATCATTTGGAAAAGTCCTATAATTAATTTGACATATAAGATTGTGGCAGTAGTACTTAAATATGCATACCATATCTCAGTAAATATGGCTTTGCTAAAACTACTCTCTAACATTGGATTGGATGCTCGGTTTCCTATTGTTGATAGGTCACTTCTGGCCATATATCCATTTTTAAACATAATTCTTTGAGAATTTCTCATCATGCACCCCAATCCTACTATTTTCCCAGTCCCTCCATATCTGCTCCTCACCCTTGCAGCATGCACCCCCCAAATTAATTAGAAATAAAACAAACAAACAGTCAAAAATTCCACCTCATTCCTCTGTCTTTCCGATACTTCTTCATTCATTCTCGTGGCGTTGGAAGTTGTGTTGTTTATTTATTTATTTTTGGTTTTTCGAGACAGGGTTTCTCTGTGGCTTTGGAGCCTGTCCTGGAACTAGCTCTTGTAGACCAGGTTGGTCTCGAACTCACAGAGATCTGCCTGCCTCTGCCTCCCGAGTGCTGGGATTAAAGGCGTGTGCCACCACTGCCCGGCTGGAAGTTGTGTTGTGTCATGTAATATAACCCTTTGCCAATCAGCCTGACCCACAAAATATTCATTGTGAAGAGTCACTAACAGGTCTAGTTCACACCATTATCACTGAACCTTCACCAAAATTCCTCTGGGATATCCTGCTGCTGCCCCAAGTCAAGGAGATACTTTGAGTAACATTCCACAGGACCAGTCTGTTCATTCACTCTGGCAGGTCATAGACAGGGTAGAAGTTAGGCTGGGCCAATTCAAGGCTGAACTATTTCGTCAAGACCATGGGGACCACCCTCTCAGGTAAGAGTAGAACCAACTCTCCTAGGCCCTTATCATCAGGACCAAATCTCCCACAGCCATGGTGAAGGGTGGGACCATCCCTTCTGAGTGCAGTTGCCAATTGTACATCGTGGGGCAGGGCCATCTCTCTTGGAGTAATGTCCATCAAAGGGCAAGGTCAGCAATCAGAGGACCAGTGAGGGACAGGGTGGCTCAGCATGGCCCTTGAATTTCAGCATGCATGGTTCCTATTACCCACTATGGTATCATGTGCCATAGACATCATTACAGATCCCAGTTGCAGAAGGAACATGGGCACAGACATGTCCTTGGCAACAGCTTGAGATATGATGTCACCATGGCTCTGGTGGGAACACAAGAAACTCAGATCATGGCACTGTTGGCAGCAAGGCCCTTGGACACCAACATGGTCTCAGGTTTTGCTCATATCCCAGACATCTGCTCAGCACCCCATAGCAACAGGAGCCATGGACATCAACACAGACCCTGGCTCAGATGACATCATGTTCCCATGTATAACCACAGATTACCCAAATCAGAATGGTTCTCTTGCAGTATGGCCCTCAGTCACCAATATAGGCATAGGTTGTAGCGTAGACTTTAGGAATTCATGTAGCTTTTTATGGTACCATGGGCCATGGACATCACACAGAACCTGGCTGTGCTAGGACCATGGACCCAAATATGTATCTTGATAGCAGCCTAGGACTGGATGTCAACACAGCCCCCTGTGGCAGTGCAGGACACTTGATTTAGCATCATCCCCATGTGAGTGTGGCCCTCAGACACCAATGTGGCTCTAGTGGTGGCCTAGATCCCAGGCTGGCATTGTCTTTGATGATATCAGTAGTCACAGACATCAACATAGACCATGACTACAGTAGGGCCATAGACTCAAGCTGGCCCTTAGCAGCAGCCCTGGCCCAGATAACATCATTGCCCCAGGTGGCAGTGAAGACCACTGAGATCTTCATGGTCTTGGCAGCAACATGACCCTTGGGCTCCCACATGACCACAGGTTGTTGCCTAGACCCCAGGCATCCTTGTGACCTATGGTGGCTCCACAGATCATGGACATAAACATAGATTCCAGATCTGGTAGGACCATGAAGCCTCATATTCCTTTTTTAAAAAAAAATATTTATTTATTTATTTTTATTGTGTATACAATATTCTGTCTGTGTGTATGTATGTCTGCAGGCCAGAAGAGGGCACCAGACCTCATTACTAATGGTTGTGAGCCACCATGTGGTTGCTGGGAATTGAACTCAAGACCTTTGGAAGAGCGGGCAATGCTCTTAACCACTGAGCCATCTCTCCAGCCCCCAAAGCCTCATATTCTTGAATAAAAGCAAGCCATGTTTTTTCATTTGGTTTGCATAT
>JAQHUG010000306.1:1776416-1790288 GCA_028555095.1 Dicrostonyx torquatus | reverse complement strand
ACTGGATGCAATCATACTACCCAGAGATCACTTACCAACCTTCAAAAGTACTTAAGGACCAGTGTTTTCAGGATATTTAGTTCATAGAGTAGTTTGAATAATAAGATGCTATTTTTCACAGGTCTGTCTGCTGTATATCCCATTTGGTTTCCTTTACACCAGATGAACAAAAGGAAAGTATTAATGTAAAGATACCAAGACCAAGAAACTGACACAGAGATAACACACACACACACACACACACACACACACACACACACACAAACCCCAATTCCCCACATTTTTCAGTTCTAGGTTTTTGATATATAGTATCAAATCCCTCTGTTATTCCATTAATACGGATGCTCAGAGTGTACTTAAACTAGTATTATGAGTTAAAACTCATGTTTCTCATTATTTTTTCAGGTAATGAAGATCATGGTCATATGGATGCATTTAATTAGACACTATCTGGGGACCTTGTTACTATTTAGAGTATATATCTAAATTGCTGCTGGATTCCATCAATGTGCCGCTCCACACAGGGTGTCATTTGATTACACCTATTGGAAATCTGAATTTCTTCTACCATGATGTCTTTATTAGCTTGAATTCCTTTCCTAAAATGGTCCTTCTGTTGATCCTGTCAGTCCTACTTCTGAAAGAAGATGTCAGAGGGAGTGCACAGTCCAGCGAGAGGAGGGTGGTGGCTCACATGCCAGGTGACATCATTATTGGAGCTCTCTTCTCTGTCCACCACCAACCAACTGTGGACAAAGTCCATGAGAGGAAATGCGGTGCGGTCCGTGAGCAGTACGGCATTCAGAGAGTTGAGGCCATGCTGCATACCCTGGAAAGGATCAACTCCGACCCCAATCTCTTGCCCAACATCACACTTGGCTGTGAGATAAGAGATTCCTGCTGGCATTCAGCTGTGGCCCTAGAGCAAAGCATTGAGTTTATAAGGGATTCCCTCATTTCTTCAGATGAAGAAGAAGGCTTGGTCCGCTGTGTGGATGGCTCCTCTTCTTTCCGCTCCAAGAAACCCATAGTGGGAGTCATTGGGCCTGGCTCCAGTTCTGTGGCCATACAAGTCCAGAATTTGCTCCAGCTTTTCAACATACCTCAGATTGCATACTCTGCAACCAGCATGGATCTGAGTGACAAGACTCTATTCAAGTATTTCATGAGGGTTGTACCTTCAGATGCCCAGCAGGCACGAGCCATGGTGGACATAGTGAAGAGATATAACTGGACCTATGTCTCAGCTGTGCACACAGAAGGTACGTGATTTCTTCTAGACACATTAAATATGCCACAATACTTTGGAATACCTCTTAGTTAAATTACCGGTTTTTGCATGCCTAAAGTATTTCTTATCAGTGTTGGTATTTTGAGATGTCTCAACATCACCAGTATGATAAAAAGGACCATATATTTACACTAACATAATCATTTATATGTCTACCACTTGTTAAAGAGCAAGATATGTCTTTCAATAAGGATTGCACTATTTCAAATTCTGTTAATATGATGATTATTTCTAAAGTTTTTTTTTTTATTTTTCTGGCTCTTCAGTGAGTATCTCACATATTTAACATTCTATCATTCTTTTCTCTTGTTTTTATAGTTGAAGGGAAGTAGACCTAAAAATAAGTAGTAAGGAATGTAGCTTAGCATGCTGTTATGAAGAAGTGTCAAACAGTGTAAACTTTAAATTATTTGTTATATAGAATGCTTAACTAAATCCATAATAACAAGAAGAATGAATTAGTTATATTCTTGTGTAGAAGATATTTGGGAACTATAATATTCAATACAATGCATAATTTTTTTGGAATTTCTTGCTTTGTTGTATTGAAAATATAGTAATAAGGGAACATCTGAAACACATTTGTAAGTTAACATAAATTATTTAAGTTGCTAACAGTGTCCTAAACCGAGTGTGCATGTGCAACTTTTCAATCTGTTTGTTTAAGGCTGTTGATGTTTGTGTTGACCTATAGGACTTATGTGATCTAAATATTATTGAAATAGTTTTCCTAGGACAACGAAGTGCACATATTAAGCATAAACGCATATTGGAGAAGGCAGCAAATGCTTCTTAAAGGATCATGAAGCACTTAGAAGACAGAAGACTTAAAAAAATCATTGACAATGTATCAGTGGAACACAAACGATATTGCAAGATGTGGTGCTAATTTATTGGGAAATTAGTGAATTGATTTTGGGGAGTTTATATCAGAGTTGTGGACAGTTTAACTAATTTAGATACAGCAAACTTGTTGCTATCAAGTAGCAATAATAGCACACACGTCACTGTACAGGCCTTTATTCATAATATTGAGCATAGTACAAATGTAAAATAGGCTTCCAGATTAACTGACATTTCTTTAACTTTGAAAGTTTTCATTTGTAAATTGATAGTTTATTTGGAAACATTGATGTGTGGCGGTTCTGAGTAATACAATGTATAGGCTAGAACTTCTTTGGTTTTTCCTTTTCATAGAAAAAAATATGTTCCTTTGACTTTGGAGCCTGTGATAAACATCAAACTCAGGGTCTTACCCATTGTAAATGTTCACTAAGCAATGTTCCATCAAGGCACATAATAACTTTTCCTTCTGCCTCCATCTAATGCTGAGATTTTTCATGTAAAAAAAAAAAACCCTGTTTTACTTGATTCTCACAATAATCAAGTGACACACAGTGTCCATATATTTTATGCCAATTTTAAGATTCAAAATCTTTAATGAGCTTGAATAATTAATAAATATATACCTATTAGTAATTTTAGAGCCAGAACTATAACACTTAACTGCTAACTTAGAGTTCTCTATATTTTTATAATTTAAGAGACTCCAATGGTCTAATGCTTTGGATATATGTTCATAGATCACATACTTGTTAAAAGCAAAATATGCAAGTCCTCTTGATAGTTCTGTGTATCAAAATCTTCTATGAGTTTTCAGTTCAGCAAAGAGGATGAGGCATGCCCAGGTACTCATGTAACCATAACTCAAAGTGGCAGAAAATTACAAGGAATGCCTCTGAAGTACATTAATAAATGATCACACTAACTTTTCTGTTATGTGGGAAGTATAGTGGAGAGCTTGATGTTCTAATTTTAACAGGGAGAATACTAACAGCTGCTTAAAATGAAATATAAACACAGAAAGAAATGGCTTTCAGTCAAAGACGTGATAAAGTAGAAGATGGGGCTCACTTCAGTCTTCAGAAGTGTGAGGTTTGCACACCATGGAGGAGAGGCTAAGTTAAAATCTGCTTCCAGAGAAACTAATAATTACATTTGTATTTTACAAATGTCAATTCTTGTTTTAGTCTAAATTGGCACCGGTGCTCAATAAGTAATTTATCAAAGTACATGATGATGTCTTCACACAGCCCACTATTATACACCTATTAAAATGAATGGCATGCTTTGTTTGCTAATGAGTAAGAGTCATCAGTGCTAGGACAACTTTAAGTGAAAAACAAAGTATGTCTCTGCATGTTTGGGATTCTGTATGACTCATTTGTCTATATATTCCTAGAATAGCTAACTGTAAAGAGAAAAACTGAAAGAAAAATATCCTGTGAGGAAATTTAAGTCAATAGGGAATATGACAGAATGAAAAGATTTATTTTTTCTGGATGAATTAGCATACACTCATTCAGTGCTCTATGGTACACAAATTGCCTATTGTAACATATTAATTAGAATAAAGTATTTTGTATAAGGGAAAAATAAAGCAATAGAAATTGTGTTAATAAATACAAACAGGACTTTGGAGATCCAGGTTTGAATGTTCACGTATTAAGAATTAATGTAGATTTTTCTGAGGATTTCATAAAGAACTTTGCTCACAAACAAGAATTTGGATAGTGGGCAAATGAATCATGATGGCTCTTTCTTTGTCCATGTATTAGTGGAGTGGTATAGATGTTTACAAAGCAAAACTGGAATCCAGTCAGAAGATCATTGAGTCAAACAAGATTCAGGTGTATTGAATTGTGTGGGAACTGTCCAATTGATGTATCTTGTTCTGTTACCTGGCCCTTCAGAAATTTTCTTTGAGATTTTTTTATAAATGAAAATGCCAGTTCCTGCTCTCATCTGTCTATCTACTTCCCTATCTCCCTATCTATTTATTTATTATCCATCTTTCTGTGGTTCTCAATCTTCCTGATGTTGTGACCTTTTAATTCAATTCTGTATATTGTGGTAATCTCAAAACATAAAAAATTATTTTCATTGCTACTTCATAATTTTAATTTTCTGGTTTTGAATCATAATATAAACAATCATGTTCTCTAATGATTCTAGGTAAGCCCCATGACCCTCAGGTTGAGGACTCATCATCTATAACCTCTGTATGCACCTCTATCTCTATCTCTCACTAGATTGAGATTATTTCCTGCAGTTTCAGATCAATTGATCTCTAGACCGCTCCATTTAGTTTAATATTCTAATAAGATGTTGTCTTTTGCTCAGTTGACTGGTCTCTTCTTGAAAAGTACAAAAATTTCCTGATGATTTTATGTGTTCTATCAATTACAAAAAAGATAAGCTATTTTTCTAAAGTTATTTGTCTTCAAATTACCCATTTACCCCATGCTTAACCATGACAGCACTGTATCCACTAATCCTTTGGAAACTATCCCAAGATGCTCCTTCCAGAAAATCCATATCCTTTCAGAGGAAGCACAGGAGACCTGGGACCCAACTTTAATATTAAGTTATTGCACTTACAAATTTCCTGTCATTTACACTCTCTGTATACCACAAGAATGAATATTAAAAGTGATGTGTGATACATAAAAACTACACATAGAACTTAGTCTTTGAGATTCATAATATAAAACAAGTGAACAGACCATAAGAGCAGTGTTCTTGAAGGGCAAGGCAAACTAGTCCTTTGGCACTACAGAGGAAAATAAGATGCAGTGAGTCAGAAGACAACTGTAATTTCTCTTAAATGAGTCAGTCCAGAGAGTACCTTATTTGCTCTAAGAAAATTTAAGAGGTATTTCACCTCAGTACTTTTCCACGATTTGGCATATGTGTGCCCGTGACACAGGGTAAATGGTGTTCATCTTTTTAGGGCTATGACAGATTCTTTTCATTGGTAACCACAATTAATGACTCCCCTGAATTCTAACCATTAAGATTATGAGCAGGATTTGCTCTCATGCAACAGTGGCCTCATAGCTGATTTGCTTAAGGAAGCACAAAGTGGAGACTACTCTCTTCAATTTCCACCCAAGGGCCTGGAATTGAACTTGGGGCATCATTCATGCTAAGCAAACCGTTCATCACTGAGATGCATCCCAAGTATCATGGACTTTCTGTTTTAAGATAGGATTTCACTACACTGCTGTACTTGAGCTTAGACTTTCAATATCACATAGGTTTAAATGACTAGGCCGTGTTCAGATTTTCTTCTTAATTTTCCTTGAAAACCACTGCTACTATATGAAGCATTTGTGTCCTCGGGCTTTTCAGAGAAAGTCACTAGAAACTTTTGATGCCAGACATCTGAGATGAGTAAAAGTGTCTCCTGACACACAGCCATTTGTGATCACATGAATGAGCTCAGCTGAAGTCTTCAATATTATCCAATAGACCACAATTCCAGTTGTGACTAATGATAAAAGTCTTTAAGATAGAATTTAGCAAAGCATACACACGCGCACGCGCGCACACACACACACACACACACACACACACACACATATATAAAACTAGTTTTAGATTCTAACCTCACTAAACATAATGAGATGACAGCAGTCACATTCAAATCTCAGTGTCCAAAGAAAATAAGATTATCACCTGCTCTGCCATCTCACCCTAAAGAAAACACATGTTATAACATGAATCAATATTACTGAAATGAAAATATGACACTATAGAATAAATAGTTTCTATTCTTGTGAGTTTGATAAATAATAATATCTGTGAAATGTAACCTGTATTGCATGTAAAAATGTAAAAAATACAATAGACTTGTAGGAAGTCCATTATTGCACTCTTTTTTAAATATTTATTTATTTATTATGCATACAATATTCTGTCGGTGTGTATGCTTGCAGGCTAGAAGAGGGCGCCAGACCTCATTACAGATGGTTGTGAGCCACCATGTGATTGCTGGGAATTGAACTCAGGACCTTTGGAAGAGCAAGCAATGCTCTTAACCACTGAGCCATCTCTCCAGCCCCATTATTGCTCTCTTTATAGTTATGTAGCTAAATTTTAGTGAGGAAATTAATTTTTGAGTTGGATTTTCTGTAGAAAAATACATATATCATACTTTATATTTCATTTACAATGTTTTTCTACTTTAATAATTTTTCTGACTTTAACTGGGATTCTAAAATGTCCTCTCAGTACCCATTAAAGTGCCAAGTATGAAACAGGCACTCAACGGCTTGCTGAATAGATGGTTTCCCTTACAGCACAAGACTCATTGTGTATGAATATATGGAGTGTGGATAAATAGCTGGCATTTGTAATTTTTACAGTTTTGCTTTTTTATAAAAACAAGGTGCCAAATTACCTCCCTTGATTAATTATGAAATGCTGTTTATGCCTCACCCTTTTTTGTTTTCATAGATTCTTATTTTTGTCTGATGATATAAAGATGCTAATTCATTCTAAAAAATGTCAGTGATGCTCTGGGGAGGGGAAGTATCAATAAGTTTTCATGGTAGCACAGAATCATTAAAATGCTGTTGTCTAGTCAGCTTCCACACTGCCATGCACAATGTGCACTTAAGATATGGCTTTCTGATAATTATGGAAATAAACAACAATACTCAAAATTTGATTTAAAGATCTTCACTGTCTAATTCATAGTCAGTATGTTTTGTTCAACATTTAAAAATGTTTACTTCCAGTTCAATTGTACACGTTAATGAATTTCAATGTGACATTCATATATTCATGAAGTATATAAAGAGAAGCCCCAATCAACCTTGTATTCTCTCTCTGTATCCCCTTCCCAGCATTTCATAATTGCTACTCATTTTGAGGTGAATGTTAATAACTAACATGTATTTGTAGGAGGGAAAGAATAGTATTGTCTTTACTTGCTTGTTTCACTTGTCACAATGACCTCTCGATTCATTCATTTTGCTACAATGATGAGAGTCTATCCTTCTATATGACTCGAACGTGTTCTTTAGCCATCAGTCCACTAATGGGCACCAATGTAGATGCCTTATCTTAGCTATAATGAATATCACACTGCTATTAAGACATAGCACAGGAATAGAGGTAGAAGTGTGAACATTTTCTTCCTGTCCAATCTTTCCATTGATTGTCATCACAAAGTGACAACAACTTAGTCTGGAAAAATTAGAAATACATCATGGAGCCTGCTGAGTGCAATTGGAGACATTTCCTTTTATTACCTAGGGATTGACATGGTGTTGAAACTTCAGACAAACTTGAAGATGATATTAATGGCTGAAAATTGCAAACTGCTGTTAGTTTAATAGACCATTAGAATAGAAAAATGTGTCATGTGAACAATTATTTTATCATTCTCATTAGTCAATAGATGCTGATGGAATTCTTATTGTTTATCTTGGGGTGGGGGCAGAATTCACTCCTGTTGCCTAGGCTGTGTCTTCCCTGTGTGTATGTCCTTTCAGACTATTTAATCTTTGGCTTGGATTTGGACTTGCCCATAATGGATTGTTGCCAGAGATAACTTCCCAGTTGTTTCACAGGCATCCCTGCTATGTACCACTGATTATTTCAGAGGTCCAATCCCGGATTCTCTAGGCCTACATGATTAAGTTAAAAAAGAATGTCATTGCACTATTCTGCCAACACTCACAAATAATTTCTCAAGTTATGTGAAAATGTGGACACTGCTACAGTCCTAAACATTCATACTTCTTGACCCTGATGATCACCTGCATGCTTGTTGGTAATCATCATGAACACTGTTGATGTCTGAAAATTGCATGCATGTATTTTCCCGAGAGAAGTCTTATTTTAGATCTTAGAGAAGCAACAATATTTGGAATTTAAATATTCCAAAAATTTAGTATTTCTTATTACTAAAAGCAGTCTAGTGACCCATATCCTCAATCACAATACCTTATTAACTCCCAGGCTATTCATATTTCAACATGGGTTACTTTTGAGTAAGGAATGAAAGGATGGAGTGAGCGTGGGTGAAGTGTTATGTTCCAGTTTCTTACTGGAAGCACACAAAAGAAAATACAAAAGTTAGTTCCTCACAGTGAACAATATGCCAAGTAAGTAAAGAAGGAACCTAAGAGAAACAAAGGTTGAGATCCCCAAAAGTAAAGGGAGTAGATGGTGGATGAACCTTCATTCTTCCTACCTTTCTGTCCTTCTTCCTCCTCTACATCAAATTATTTCTTCTCTTCTTCCCTTCTTACTCTTTTTCTCTATCTACCTTTTTCATTTCCTCCTTGACTTCTTTTCACATTTCATCCTTTTTTTATCACTTATTACCATTGTTCCCTCATATGGTTTTGTAATTGAACTATTTTTTTTAATTATTTAAGCTAATCTGTATGTTTGATTGGCGTTGGTGCTTTCTCACTATCTCAATGGAATGATGAAGGGAACTATTAATATTTTAAAGTTTAAAATGGAGAGTAGACAAGTTTAGTCTGTGGTAAAAGAAAGACAACCTGTATGACAATTCATGCAAACTCAAATGAATTTCATTTCAAATGCTGCTTTCATTAGTCGTAAGAAGAGGACTTGGAAAGCTATTCTTACGGGTACTTTCTACAATTCACTTTTGGTGACTTCTGATCCAAAATCTGTTGGCAATGGATGAGCTGAGTTAACCACTAAACATCACTTAAAACAAACGCAGCAAAGCATGACCTATTTGAAGAAGTGATCAGAATGATTACAAGGCTTGAGACTATGTCTGCAGAGCAGCAGTTAAGTGGAGGGAAGAGAAGATCTACTAGAACTACCTTTAGGTATGTGGTACACTGAAGTATTTGGCTCATTCATGTGTTTACCTGGTGCAATCCAAGGAGCTAATTGCCAAAACAGTGGGGTTGCAATTATAGGTGGGTGCTTTTCATCAACACAACCATTCTATGGTGTTGAGCTGTTAACTTTTCTTAAGAAATATGTTCAGTCTTTCCCTCCCAGTTTCTTGCACATGAGATATGGGTCAGTTTCTGGAAAGATGGAGAGAAAGGGAAGCTTAATAGATCTGGGTGACCCCTGCACTTCTAGTATTTAGCAAATTACCTGTAATCCAAATATTTTGGAAGTAGAAGCAGGGTTCTAAGTGCAAGATCATGTCTAAAAACTAAAACAAACAAAAAGACAAAACAAAAAGAGAAACAAACTTAAAACTTCATTTTAGGAAGAAATGAATCTGAACTCTTGGTTTGTTATATAGATTTCAATATTAAAAGTCAGACATCACTTATCTCACATCGAATTACATATTTAAACAAAATGCAGTATACATTCGAAAACTCTGTTAAACCATTTACTTATTTTACAATTCAACTAATATAAGGCAATTTTGTACAGGTTAAGGAATAGATGAGAAGAACAACTTCTTTTGAAGGTGCTCACACTATTTTTAGAGACAATAAAATCTATAATCTATGGCATGCTACCAAAATGCTATTAGTAGTGTTCATAGATATTTGTTTCATGAAATCATTTTATTCTAATTAAGACACAAAGAAAAACATTAAAAAGCTAGTTTAAGCAGTCACTCCTTTGCTTCAGAAGGGCCATGCTAACTACTTAAAAGGTCATTGAAATGTATAGAGTTTGGGACTGGGCAAATGTTTGATTAGTATTTACATATATAAATGCATATGTATACACACATGCACAATATAGTGTGCAAGAGTGAAATATATTCATATTATATGTGTGTTTATATGTGTGTGTGTGAGAGAGAGAGAGGGAGAGAAGAAGGGGAAGAGAGAGAGAGAGAGAGAGAGAGAGAGAGAGGGAGGGAGAGAGAGAGCAGATGCATTCTTGCCTTGGCCTGAATATGGAAGTCAGAGGACAGTGTGGGTTGTCAGTGTTTGTCTTCTATCTTTTTTCGAGGCCATCAGTCTCTTGTTAGAGGATCTGGCCCATGAACTTTCAAGGATTCTCTGTCTCTGTTTTCCCTTTCTTCATAAAAGCATGGCAATTACAGGCATGTGTTTCAGTCCCCAGTTCAATGTTTCTTCTGAGATGGGGACTCAGGTCCTTGTCTTGTCAACTTGCCAACTGAGGTATCTCTCCAACCCCAGTAGTTGTCCTCAATGTTAGCATTATCAGAAATTTCCACCATAGCTATAGTGAAAAGGAGATAGATATTTAGATAGATATTTTTGCCTTAGTTTTCTCAATAGCTTAAAAATAATTTAATTGTATTCTTGGCAAGTTCTTTAAAATTATCTTCAGTCATAATTTGCTATAAATTTGTCTTTAAATGTTGTATTTATACTGGTTAGTGTCTTTGGTTAAAATTGTGATACTCTGGTCCAGATGATACTCCAGAACACTTTACAAAAAGTGAGTTCTCTAATATTAATATATTACAGCATTCTCTCTTTTTGAGAACCCATATCAGAGAAACTGAAAAATATGAAATTACCATTAACTTATGAATTTATGTTATGAATTTGAAAAATAATCTACAAATTAAACTGTTAATACATTTTTCTGATTATTTGAGAGAGAAAATGCTTATCAAGACTTTTCCAAAATAATTAATCTGGCTTTATTAATTTTATTCAAACCTAATTTGGTTGTTTTCTGTAATCAAATTACAGCAGTCCCTTCCCTTACATGAGTATCACTCACACTAAATTTTGCTCAGAAGAAATAACTCATCTTCAATGACCAGTTTATAATTACAATTTATGTTTCAAGTCTAGGCTTTATTTTAAATATATATTACTATTCTACATATAAATATAAGTCATATGGCTTTATATTTTTATAAACTTGAAAATAATAATCATTATTATCCCCAACAAAATTCAAAGCAAGAGAATACTTGGGAACATAATGGTACTTCTCACTAGGTTTTTGAAATCATTAAAATAATTGAAAAATATAAAACATTTTTTTCAAAATATTTGTTATTTTTATGATGTGCAGTATATCTCTTTTAGGATATACAGTATATTAAAGTACACTAAAAGCACTCAAGAATCATGTGACACTAATTTATTCATTTATCTACAAAGATTGAATATAAATTATGTACTCAACTATCTTTTATAAAAACACTGAAGTAATGAGAGATGGAAGACCTTACTAAAACTTTTCTTTCTCAGAGGTGTGTCATGCTGTGTTCTCATGTTAATATCAAATACATTCGGTTAAAAAGAATAGAGCTACATAGAAGAAGGACCTCCCAAAGAGATACTTGTTTGACAAAGATGAATATATTAAATTAAGGAAAAGTCTTTATTCTACATAGTCTGAACTATTATGGATAGCTGCCAAAATATAAAAATTTTCAAGTGCCAATTTTCAGCAAATAATTAAATTAAAGGGGTGATCCAATAAGTGGAATGTAAGGTACTGAAGATAGCACTATAGGGATATTAGTTATTTTCCTAATTGCTGTGAGTAAATATTTGACAAAAACCAACTGAAGAAAAGGAGTTTATGTGACTTACAATTTGTGGAGATATGCTTATCTCAGCAGAAAAGGCATGGTCCAGGAGCAAGAATAGGGGATTCCATTGCATCAGCATTAAGGAAGCAGACAGCAAACAAATACTGGGGTTGGGTTGTAAGAGATGGAGACTTTTGTTTAAAATGCAACATAAAAGATTTGTGTTAGATGTTCTAATAGTGTTGTTTTTAAAAAATAATGAGATTTTAATCACCCTGATCAACAAAAGTTATGGCTAACTATAATCACTAAAAAATGAAAGGTTTATAATCACAAGCTATTAAGTTACCTGGATTGTTTACCCAAATTGAGGTACAATTAAATTATCTCTGAGTTTCTAGGGAAATTATAAGTTTCCAAGAAACTTGCACACTTTTCATTTCTTTCAACAACACTCTACTTTTTCTGGCACCAATTTAACAATCTTAGTGATGTTATTTATAATCTCAAACAGCTCTGCTTCTTTCTCTTTACTGAACGTATTATACCCCCCCATTAATTTTCCCAGTTAAACTTTCTCCTTTGGAAATATCATTAGAATGATCAGTAGAATTGAATGAAGATAATACTGAATTACTTTTACTTATTTAGAAAGGTCCTTCTTTAGAAGAGTCTGCTTAATTTTTCCCCACATTAGTGAACAGTAATTTGGGTTTGTTTAGCAGGAAATCTTGATTCTCACCTCCAAACTCATCACATGCCTTAGCTCTTGATTTCCTACTGTTGGTTGATGGAATGGTACTGTGCTCTGAACATTTGAAGTGAATGACGAGAGTTTGATAGTTGTGTGTATATGGCCTCCCCAACTTTTACATATGAAAAGCAAATATAGGCTGAGTAGAATTTTTCAAGCTACAAAAAAATGTCAATCCTAGGCAAATGAAATCAACTTTTAAGGAACGGTAGAACCTTACTTTGAAGTGCTTGAACATAAAAATGGAAACTTTATTTCTGAACCTTTTTTTAAAAAGTCAAGTACTTTTTCAGCAATATTAAAAATGCAGTATTAATCTTAGACTCCCTCAGGTAACCATATTTCATTGATCACTTTGAGTATCTTTCTGAATATCCTGCTTTGAGGATGACAGGCAACTATACCCATACTCTCTGTATTAATGTGTTCTGATAATCAATTGAATAATCCTTAGTGCAGGGGCTGGAGAGATGGCTCAGTGGTTAAGAGCACTGGCTGCTCTTCCAGAGGTCCTGAGTTCAATTCCCAGCAACCACATCGTGGCTCACAACCATCTGTAATGAGATCTGGTGCCCTCCTCTGGCTTGTGGGCATACATGGAGGCAGAATGTTGTATATATAACAAATAAATAAATCTTAAAAAAACTGAAAAAAAATAATCCTTAGTGCACTTTGTGAATCCGAAATTGTCTGACAGATGAATTAATTAAATATTAAATGAATCCTCATTATGTGCCAAGACCAGATATTTGTACTAAACTATGAAATGTTCTTGCAAAATATTGGAACACATTTCTGTGAAAATTAAGTACAAATCAAAATCCCACTAAAGATGTCTCCCCAACTTAAAAAAAAAAAGGCAATAGTTTTGATTGACAGATTTGGTCAAGGGCAAGGTTAAATTTCTGTTTCACATCCTACTCATATTGTATAGGTAATTGTCAAACGTTCATAGTATTAGATCTGAAAATGCTCTTCAGTGGTGGTTCTAAATCTAGTTATGTTGACAAAGATTAACTGTTACATTGCTGTTATTGTTGTTTTTATTAATAGCAAGAGAGTGCTTACTGCATTCCAGACATTGCAATCCATTTATCTAGTTCTTACAACTATTCTGAATTAAATAAAATACTATTTACCATTTAACAGATGGTAAGTAGGCATAGAAAGAATTAGTAAAAGAACATATTTGTCAAAATGTTCCCTGAAGATGTCAATCACATGTGGTTAGCTTTCTCTTTCTTTGCTTGAGAGCATACTTCACCAGGATGGATATGTGCTGACATTTTGAAATTGCCTCAAAGTTGTGGAGCAGTCTGTGAGGACAAAATAGAATAAGTTGTTGAAAAAAATGATAATTTGGTAATTTTGAATTGCATTTTGCTATTAAAAAATAGCAGCATGGCCGGGCGGTGGTGGTGCACGCCTTTAATCCCAGCACTCGGGAGGCAGAGGCAAGCGGATCTCTGTGAGTTTGAGACCAGCCTAGTCTACAAGAGCTAGTTCCAGTGCAGGCTCCAAAGCTACAGAGAAACCCTGTCT
>JAQHUG010000306.1:1755616-1767437 GCA_028555095.1 Dicrostonyx torquatus | reverse complement strand
TTCTCAGGTGGTCTTCCTTGATGAAACCTGAGTTTTCTTAACTCATAATGAATCCATAGCCTCTCATCTCCTGTGGAAACAAAAGGAAAATCTCTTCTCCAAAGTAACATATCTTTTGACTTCAATTTTGAAGCCAAGGCATTTTTAAAATACCTTCCTTAGGTTAATTCAGCAGCATTTACAAACAAGAGTCTTTTAGCAGCTGTTGTTCCTTCTTCAGCAGTCAAACAATTCAAAGAGAATACAGTATCAAGATTCTCTGTGTATATTCCATCTTATGTGGCTTTATTTTCTTTTGTTTTATTTTTACTTTTAACTTTTGGCTTTTTGAGATAGGTTCTTTGTCCTGGAACTCACTCTGTAGACTAGACTATCCTTGAAGTTACAGAGATTTGCCTGTCTCTGCCACCCCAGTACTGGGATTAAAGGCATGTGCTGCCACACCTTGAAGTCAACAGAGGTCAGTCTGCCTTTGCCTCCCAGGTATTGGAATTAAAGGCGTGTGCCACCACTGCCTAGTTACCTTTTTTTAAGGCATTGTTTATTTTATTACTTTCTTTCTATATTTTTCTTTTTCTCTCCTAAGTCTATGTACATCCATACAACAGTGTGACCTATTTATAGGTCTTTTATGTCTGAACATGTAATTTTATGAATCTGTAATTCTTCACTATCAAGGAGTGCTTTTAAAATGCTAAGCTCTTAAGACTCTAAGATGCAACAGTCACAGATTAAATGCAAGAACTTCCTGCTTGCTCTACCCAGTCCAACATGGCAGAGCCACTTGTGCCTCCAAGCCATGCACGTTGCACCAACAGCATGGCAGGGCTGTTTGTGCCTCTGAGTCACAGTGTGCAATGCCCTCCTTTCAGGCAGGAGCCAAACTCAGCACTCCAACCTGAGAATTGAGCTTTTTATCTGAGTTACAGCCTGGAAACACCTCCGTGTATGGCTGCACAATATATGTATATTACATATATACACACAATTTTATAACCTATGTTTTAATTTATTAATAAATATGAAATAATATGCAGTACCACATAATTGTTTTATATAGATATATTAATACTTAG
Source organism: Dicrostonyx torquatus (assembly GCA_028555095.1). Classification (NCBI taxonomy): domain Eukaryota; kingdom Metazoa; phylum Chordata; class Mammalia; order Rodentia; family Cricetidae; genus Dicrostonyx; species Dicrostonyx torquatus. Next base: position 1,766,361 of record JAQHUG010000306.1, on the reverse strand, counting down.
GTAAGTGATATTTCTTTTAATCTAAGCTCCCAGGGATCTCACTGATACAATGAGTTTTAAACACAACACAAATTTTCCCTAAATGTTTGCTATATTTGAAGTTTTTTCTTCCATATGGATATTGTATTGGTGCTGAGGGTCAAAAATCAAGGCCTTACGCATGTCCTGCAAGTGCTTTCCTTCCATGCTGTGCTATAGCTAGAGCCACTGTCCCCAACAACTGGATTTGACTGTTTCAATCTCACAAATCTACGCTATTATAAACCACACATTGCAATTAAAAATATACACTACCTGGGGGCAGGATGGAAAAGTTATTCTGATCACTAAGCATGTGTGGATAGCCTAATATCTGATAAAATTTCCACCAACCAAAATTAGTGAAAAAGATGATGACAGACATTTCAGACCCTTTAAAGCAAAAATTCACTGTCAAGATATTCCAGTCCTAAACATATATACATTCAACACAGAGGCACCCAATTTCATAGAAGATTTCAGTATCAGAAACAGCAGGGCCTTGGATACAAATATGTTTTGTCTTCTCTTTCAAAAGAAAACCAAAGCCCATGCGTTACACTGTTAGCTAACAAGATAGCTGAAGTTGGAAGTAGGCAGGGCCTGCTTTGTGTCCTATATTGTATGAGTGGTCACTCTTGAAGGTTTCAATGGGAGAATGTGAAACCATTTCAATCAAGTTACTTTTATTTACTGAAGATGCATTTCTAATGAAAAGTTCAATAAACACTATTCAAAGTACTTCTCTCACTGCCTTGGAAATGTCACTTAATGCTGTAGGCTCAAAAACACATGGCCTTTTGTAGCTTCAGGAAAATTAATGGACTGATGGTTACCTAATCAAGAATCAGGACCTGAGATATCCCCAAATTGACATATTCATGTCTAGAATAACTTCTTTTCTCCATGAGTAACAAACTCAATTAACTAAGGAATAGGGCTCTCAATAACCTATCAACAGAATCCCATTGATTTCTTCTCAATCGTGAGTACTGAGTGGTAGAGAAAATCATAATAAAATATGCAACTTATGTATTCTCTGGGAGCTATTGACACAGAAGTCATATTGCTTATACAAGTTAGACAATGGCTCTTACTAGATTTGACATAATAATGCATAATTTAAGTGTCATTTAATACAATAATCAGGTGAAGTGAGCTTACAGATAATAAAAATGAAAATATGCACATCTTCTTAATAAAGGATTTGGAATCTAGACATGTTAAATAATGAATTCTTATCAGTAACAAGTCAGGAATGTTACCTAAGCTCAGACTCTTGACAACTGTCTGTACAGTTTTCTCCTGCTATACTGTGCTTCAGGTGACTGATCATTGTTGTGTCATAGCGTTGATAGACAGGAGAAACAAGCTTTGGTCCTTAGAGTCCTAACTACCCTGTCAGCTAGCACTAATAAAAGAAAAAGATCAGTAGTTGTTTCTTAGGCAGCTATAATGGGCACTCTGATCACATAAACCAGGCAGGAGAATGTAAGCGAGTAGGCAGGAAAATGTAAGCATGTATAATGAGGGTATATAACTAGCAGACACATAGGACCACTTAAGGAAAATACAGAAGAAAATGTATCCTAGTCTTCAAGAATATAAGGAATATAGGTGAGTATCTCTTAGCCAAGTTCAACTCAGAAAGGCTTCCTGCGACTTTCTGTTGTACTGGCACAATGGCGAGTAATAAATTCTTTGCAATTTTCATTACTTGAGCAATATTATTTTTCCCTTTAAAAATAGAGATTGAGCAGCCGTTATGAAGAGCTACAGATGTTCTGTGTGCTCTTGTACATTCATGATCATGTGTACTCTGCATACACATATACATTTGTAATGTGTGTACCTGTGCTCATGTGTGTTTTTGGTGACTATAATAATAAATAATTTCAAAGTCACATTTTTATAATAATAGTCATAGTCATGCATGAAATAGGATGAAAATGCATATAAGCTTACAGATTCATTTCTGTTGAAGCTTTCACATATAATGTACATTATAAATATGTCATACAAATAAATATTGCCTAATTTCTAATTGCAAGGATTTTGCCATATGCTCATTAAGCAAAAGGGCACACATGATTACCTCTTATAATCACCTGTCAGGATGTGATAGGTGCTATCACACTGTGACAAATGGCTAAGCACTTACAGGAGGAGGAGTGCTAGATTATGGGTGGGGCATAAGCACCATTTCTTAGTTTGGATGACATTTGATGAGCTTCTCCTGAAAAGGATGCTGCTGGCAGCAGGACTAGAAGCAACTTTTACAGCTTCACAGCAGATGGAGCAAAGGATTCTTACCTGAAAGTGTCTAGGGCACACTGCTTTCATGGAGCAGACTTTCCCCAGTCTTTCAGAATGTCTTGAATTGAAATGGCTTACATTGGAAGCTGTCCTCTGTTTTTACAGTGTATGTTCTTTTCTTAAACAAGATTCCACACAAAATAGGATATCCATAAAGTCAATGCCCAGACACATAGCTCAGCTTTTATAATTAATTAATTAAGTGGGTTATATTGTGGTGTAAGCATCGATGTGGACACAAGGATGCAAGCGCAGAAGTGGTTGTTTTGTATCCTATCCTATCATATTCCATCTTTGGTTGTTGGGTATCTTATGCTTTCATACTCAATCTTAATCCCTTGAGCTGGGATCTCGCCTTGAATCTGGAGCTAGGACAGCAGCAAGCCCCAGGGATTTGCCTGCCTTCCCACTACAGTGTAGGGATTACAGATGCACACTTATTCCTCTTCACGTGGTTGCTGGGGATCTGATTGCAGACACTCATGCTTGTCTATTAAGTGTTTTTAAGCACAGAGCCGTGACTCCAGCTCCACTGCAATTTTCTTAAAGCATCATCTGAACAATGGCACAGTACCTTACCTCTTCCTGAATTTCTATGAAGAAAGGCAAATAAAATACAATGCTTTTCCTTTTAACATATCCAAGAACATGGGGTGGGTGAATGGCAATATCTGTTGACTACAACGGGAATATATGTGAGGAACACCTAAATGTTTCTCACCATGACAGCTGAAGATGACTGATGGAAAATAATAGCATGTCTGCTCTGCTTTTGATAGTTGCTGGTAATATTACCCAGTTCATGCAAGTCTTTTTTTTTTTTTTTTGTTTTTCGAGACAGGATTTCTCTGTTGCTTTGGAGCCTGTCCTGGACCTAGCTCTTGTAGACCAGATTGGTCTCGAACTCACAAAGATCTGCCTGCCTCTGCATCACGAGTGCTGGGATTAAAGGCGTGCGCCACCACTGCCCAGCATGCAAGTCTTACATGAAATAGTTGGACATGCCATCCTACAGTATCAGCTAACCTGAGGTGATAGGAAACACAACTATATATTGATTTTGCTCACCAAAACTTAGATTCACTGAAACATGAAGAACGGATAACACTACATTTGTAATGATACATTGAATGCTTAATGAATGTCCTCTTGTTATATTTGGGAAATGATGTACAAACATATATTCTTCAGGACCTTATAAGATGACGATTAAATGCAAACTAAAATGTCTATGCCACCAGGAAAGAAAAAAAAGTTCTCTTTGCTGTGGCTAACAATAGAAACATCACCAAGGGAATTGATGAGATTAATCACACAGAAAATGATTCCTTAATGCTGTTCTTGAACCTTACTTTGTTGCCTTTGGCTACTGGACCTGGCCGATTTCATTTTATGCTGAAGCTTTTAAATGTTATTTTTTTGATTCATGTGGAATCTTTAAATTTGGATAAACTGTGAGTCATATATATATATATATATATATATATGTGTGTGTGTGTGTGTGTGTGTGTGTGTGTGTGTGTGTGTTTGTGTGTGTGTCTTTATCATACAGGGTGGCTGTCAAAATCTTTGCAGCAATTTCATTCCAATAGTAAGCTTGGGCCTTGAAGCAGAATAGTGTTTAGACTTAAAGAAGAATTACAGGTAACTTATATTCTTTGCTAAACACCAACTGAACAAAACAGTCTGGAGTTGAAGTAGGCAATGAAACCATTTAAGTTAAGAGGTATGCACTATGTTTATGGTTAGCTTTCTGTGAGAGGCTCCCTGAATTCCATGAGAGTGCTATGACCTAAAGCTTGAGAAGCAGCTCCCTCCCACTGGACACCCACTTACTGCTGTATTAAGCACTCGCTGTTCTCACAGATTTTATTTTGCACGTATTGCTTGCAGGTGCAGTCTGCCCACAACACCACAACACCGCACCGTCCATTTTGTCTACGGTCTTCTACTTTGTATTTTCTAGTCATGATGTTTCTATTTTACGTTTTATTATCCTGGATGCTGTAAATTAATTGTGTTCCTCCTTCCCTCTCTTCTATCCTTCCCTTCTTTTTTTCTGCTTTTTCGAGACAGGGTTTCTCTGTGGCTTTGGAGCCTATCCTTCCCTTCTTTTCCCCTCACCATTTCTCTGCTTTTTTAAATATTCTATATAGCTTTCAGTGTGTTTTCTTTGAATCACTATGCAAATAATATTCATTGAGCTAGCCCAAAATAAGCCAATTCTACAAATCAATAGAAATAACCTGGGAATTAAATAATATGAAATAAAATTCACACCGATCTTATTAGTTATAGAATTAGGGTCAATTTATCTAACACCTCTAAATACAAATGTTTTCATGTACAAGAATATCTATAATATATTATTTCTTCATTATAGGTATAATAAGAGTAGATTCGCTTATACACACCAGCTAATGGCTGCTTTAACAAGTAGCAGATTGTGTCTTAGTATATTGTGGAAAGAGAGATGGACATCACACTGTATCAGCCCCATCGTGCTCAGTTCCCCTTAAAGCACACTGCAGACTTAAGAGCTTAACAATGGGATGTCTGTGGCAGAAAGAAGGACTGTGTGGACGCCTCTGTCTTGCAGCAATCAGTCAGGACTAATTCTTACATGTGAATAAGCTGGAAACTCTTCAGCGTCACCTGTCACTTTCTGTGCAATAAAGACATTTTCTCCCAGACACCACTGAGTGAGTAAAAAAGATATCATCCCCTCCATGAGCTGCTGTCACAATATCCACATCTCTGCTGCACTGGATCCCTTGAGGAATGGATCCATTTGTTTGGATATTGCATGTCTTAATTCTACTCTCAAAGAACAATATTCGAATCAGCTTTGCACTACAGTTTTAGAAACAAGATAAGAAACATGATCATGAATGTGTTCAACTAACACTGATAATTATTAAAAGAGTTGAAAAGGGAAGCAAAGAAGAAGCTAATGTATTAAGAAAATTAAGCAGATGCACCGTGGGCATTAATTACAGCTCACTGGGGTTTTGTTCAGCGAGGGTAGCAGGTTTCAGGTCACTGTGTTTTCTTAGAAAAATGACCTTAGTTACCTTACACCATTATTAATTCAGCAGCAAATAGTGTTTCTGCAATTTAAACACCTAAATTTAAACCCAGATTTTCTTACTAGTTTCTTGCAAAGGCAGGATTTTCCCAAGACAACCAAAACTATTACTACTTGAAATTTTCTCATAATTATATGCCGTACTTTAGAGACACAACCTTTGTGCTTATAAACTCATGGTGTGGAGGTAAATTTGTCAGGATCTAGAATTTCTGAAGAGCCAAGCCTCCGTGCATGTCTGTGAAGGATTGTCTAAATCAGGTTGGAAGGCCCACACTAATTTATGGACAGCGATATCAAATGGCTTGGGACTCCATATTGTACAAAAAGGAGGGAAGCTAGGTGACTATCAATATTTATTACATATATCACATTCTTCTTCCAAATGTTGATGAAATGTGACCTCTTGCTCTAGTTGCCATGATGTACTGCCATAATAGACTATATCCTTTGGAAGCTTAAGTCCAAATAAACCATCCTTAAATTGCTTTTTGACAGATATTTTGTCTAAGCAACTAGAAAAGTAGCTAACATGTCTGCTCTTTCACATTCATTATATAGAATCCTTCTTCCAGGTTCACATATTTTAATTATATCATTTATGGAGAACAAGTATGTGGAGATATTTGTCTCCCAATTCATTTCAAAACTCCACATGCTTTTAATTTGCCCATAAACTTTCCAAATTTATGTGTAAAAGGGATAAATCTGTGTTTTACACATCTTTACATATATACATCATTGTGACAGAGGTATCTGTGCATTTTTGCTTACATGTTGCTTCATGCTGTAATTAATAGAGAATGGCAAGAGAATTGGGGGATGAAGGAAAACCTGTGTTCAACTACCTATTTCATTCTAACCATTTTATGATTTTTAATTTCACTGGCAAATGCCTATTAATAAAGAAATCAAATCAAGAAAAGTTTATTTTGGCTCATCATGCTTTGAGATATGCAGTCTACCCACTGTTGACTATTCTCCATTGTTTTGGAGACTAGAGGAAGGTTGAAGAATCTGATGACAGAAGGGATTCATAGAAGATAGCTGCTTATTTTGTACCAACCAGGAAGCAAAAGGCAAAAGACAGGAAGGGGTCAGCAACCAGTTAGCCTGCAAAGGCACAGTCTAAATGACCTACTTCCCTTGGGGAGGCCCCACCTCGCAGAGTTTTCACAACCTCCTGGCGGATTTCCATTATCAAGAGATCAAACCTTGAATAGAGCAGCTTGTGCACATTTTATATTCAAACCATGGCATAGGCCTAGGATTCTCCACAGTCACTGAAAATCTATCTGAATCTGTTTAATCATGTATAAAAGAGTTATTTTTTATCACTAGTTCTTAAAATTAAAAAAACAAAGTGATGTCCAGTTAGCTCACTCAGTAGATTTAGATTCTCAATTTTTAGAAAACCTCAACATTTGCAAAAGCTATGATATTATGAATTTAACTGATGGACATACATATTTTTCATAGAATATATCTGTGAAGTTTTAGTGATTCACTGTCATTCTAAGATCTTTACAATTGCATGGATCATAGACTGAGAACTCTTATTCTATATTATATTTTTCAGCCTACTTTCATATTTCTCTGATCTTTGAACATTTGCATATCTTCCTCAAATAGCTCATACTATTTGTAGAAAAATATATGTAAAATGTTTCTAGGCCAGATTTCTGAGTCATGGATTATATTCATTTTTTACTGTCTACAGTTCTGGATTTGTTGGGAGATTTGAATGATTTGCATAATTTATGTGGGTCATATTTATATGGTTTTATAATGAGAAAAGCTTACATTTTGGAACCACAGATCTCATTATAAAGCCTCGTTAATTTTTTTCTGTTTATATCATCTAGTTTGATTAGTTTAGTTTCTTTTTGTTCTTAACTCAGGCTGGATTCATACTTTCTATAAAGCCAAAGGTGACTCACACTTACTGATCTTTCTACCTCTATCTCCCAAGTGCTGGCATTTTAGGTTTGGGTTGCTCTGTGTGACTTGATTATCTTTATATCCTTTTTACCTTAGGATGTTTGTAGGTGTGTGGATTGATACCCGGGTGTTCAATTTGGTTCCATTGGTCCTCCTGTCTGTTTTTATACCAATACCAGGCTGTTGTCAATACTGTAGCTCTGTAGTAGAGTTTGAAGTCAGGAATGGTGATGCCTACAGAATTTTTTTTTTCTCTTCCAAATTAAGTTGAGTACTATTCTTTTGAGGTCTGTGAAGAATTTTTCTGGGATTTTGCTGTGCATTGAATTGAATCTGTAGATTGCTTTTGGCAAGATTGACATTTTTACTTTGTTAATTCTACCTACCTAAAAGCATGGGAGATCTTTCCACTTTCTTGTGTCTTTTTCAGTTTCCTTCTTCAAAGATTTAACGTTTTTGTCATATAAGTCTTCCACTTGTTTGGATAGAGTTACTCTGAGATATTTTATGCTATTTGTGGCTATTGTGAAGGGTAATGTTTCTCTGATTTCTTTCTCAGCCCATTTATCATTTGTGTAAAGAAGGGCTACTGTTTTTTTGTTGTTGTTGTTGTTAATCTTTTATCCTCTACTTTACTGAAAGTGTTTATGAGTTGTAGAAGATCTGTGGTAGAATATTTGAGAAAGATTATGTAAACTATCCTATCATCAGAAAACAGTGAGAATTTGACTTATTTTCTGATTTTTATCCCTTCAATCTCCTCTTGTTGTCTTATTGCTCTAGCTATGACCTCAAGAACTATACTAAGTAGATATGATGAGAGTGGACAACCTTGTCTTGTTCCTGATTTTAGTGGGATTGCTATACGTTTCTCTCCATTTAGTTAGATGTTGGCTGTCAGCTTGCTGTATATTGCTTTTATTATGTTTAGGTATGTTCCTTGTATCCCTGCTCTCTCCAAGACCTTTATCATGAAGGGATGTTATATTTTGTTGAAGGCTTTTTCAGCATTTAATCAGATGATCATGTGGCTTTAATTTTTCAGTTTGTTTATATGGTGAAAACTGAGTGTGGATTACAATGACAGATTTTATATGTTGAATCATTCCTACATGTCCGAGATGAAGCCAACTTATCATGGTGGATGATGTTTCTGATGTGTTCTCTGATTCGATATATTATTTAGTATTTTTGCATCAATATTCATGAGTGACATTGGGCTATAATTTTCTTTCTTAGTTATGTCTTTATGTGGTTTGAGTATCAGGGTAATTGTAACCTGATTTAAAAAAAAAGATTGGCAATGTTCCTTCTGTTTCTATTGTGTGGAACAATTTGAGGAGTATTGATAACCGTTCTTCTTTGAAAATCTCGTAGAATTCGGAGCTGAAACCATCTTGTCCTGGGCTATTTTTGGTTGGGAGTCTTTTGATGACAGTTTCTATTTTTTTGCAGTTATAGGTCTATTTAATTTACTTATCTGGTCTAGATTTAATTTTGGTAAGTGATATTTATCCAGATAGTTGTCCATTTCCTTTAAGTTTTCCAATTTCGTGGTAAATATGACCCGATGATTCTCTGGATTTCCTCCATGTCTGCTATTATCTCTCCCTTTTAATTTCTGATTTGGTTAATTCGGATATTCTCTCTCTGCCTTTTGCTTAGTTTGGATAAAGATTTGTCTATTTTGTTAATTTTCTATAAGAACCAACTCTTTGTCGCATTGATTCTTTGTATTGTTTTTGTTGTTTCTATTTTGTTGATTTCAGCTCTCAATATGATTATTTCCTGCCCTCTAGTTCTTTTGGGTGAGTTTATTTCTTTTTGTTATAAAATTTCCAAATGTACTGTTAACTCACCACTGTGGGATTTTTCCAGCTTCTTTATGTAGGCATTTAGTGTTATATATGTTATGAATTATCCTCTTAACACTGCTTTCATTGTGTCCCATAAATTTGGGTATGTTGTGTGATCATTTTCATTGAATTTTAAAAAGTCTTTAATTTCTCCATTTATTTCTTCCTTGAACCATTGACAATTCAAGTAAGCAAGGTTTAGTTTTCATGTGTTTGTTGGCTTTCTGGAATTAGTGTTGCTGTTGAATTCTAGTTTTAACCCATGATGATCTCATAAGATACATGAGGTTATTCCAGTCTTTTTGTATTTGTTGAGGTTTGTTTTGTTACCGAGTATAGGTCAGTTTTGAGAAGGTTCCATGACGTATTGAGAAGAAGGTATACCCTTTTATGTTTGGATTGAATATTCTATAAATGTCTCTTATGTCCATTTGAATAATAACATCTGTTAGTTCCCTTATTTCTCTGTTAATTTTTTGTCTGACTGACCTGTCCAGTGGTGAGAGTGGATTGTTGAAGTCTCCCACTATTAGTGTGTGGGTTTAATGCATGATTTAAGTTTTAGAAGTGTTTCTTCTACATATGATGCTGCCCTTGTATTTTGGGCATAGATTTTCAGTATTGAGATTTCTTCTTGATGGATTTTTCCTGTGACTAATATGAAATGTCCTTCTTTGTCTCTTTTGATTTATGTTAGTTTGAAGTCTATTTTGTTAGATATTAGGATAGCTACACCAGTTTGTTTCTTAGGTACATTTTATTGGAAACTTTTTTCCTAACCTTTTAATCTAAGACGATGTCTGTCTTTGAGGCTGAAGTGTGTTTCTTGCATGCAGCTGAAGGATGGATTCTGTTTTCGTATCCAATCTGTTAGCCTGTGTCTTTTTTGTATTTTTAAAAGAGAAATTTACATTTACTCCCCTTGTACCAGGCCCTCCAGCTCCCCCAGTATCCCTCCTCCTTCCCCCTGCTTCCTTAAGAGGGGGCAGGGTACCCTGCTCTGTGGGAAGCCCAAGGCCCTCCCCCCTCCATCCTTGGCCAAAGAAGGTGTGCAACCATATAGACTAGGTTCCCAAACAACCACTACATGCAGAAGAGATAGGTCACTGTGCCATTATCACTGGTTTCTCAGTCATTCCTCATTGGCAGCCACATTCAAAGACTCCGGTTTGGTCATATGCTCATTCAGTCCTGGTCCAGCTGGATTTGATGTGCTCCAAATAGATCAGGTACACTGTCTCAGTTGATGGGCCAGTCCCTCGCAGACTTGACTTCCTTGTTCATCTTCTCCAGCCTTCTGCTCTTCAACTGCACCTTGGGAGCTCAGTCCTTTGTTCTGATGTAGATGTGGCTCTCTGACTCTATCTCCATCCATCAGGTGAAATTTCTATGGTGATGATCAAGATATTCATCAATGTGACTATGGGACAAGGCTAGTTCAGGGACCTTCTCTGCTGCCCAAATACCTAGCTGGGGACATTCTTGTGGACCCCTGGGATCCCCTCTAGAGACAAGTCTCTTGCCAA
>JAQHUG010000306.1:1730734-1745593 GCA_028555095.1 Dicrostonyx torquatus | reverse complement strand
CTCTCTCTCTCTCTCTCTCTCATTCTTTTAAACCAACTTTGGGATCATGAACGAACTGCTTTTGCCATGCCCAAGAGACACCAATTCATATCTCTTTTCTCTGTTTCCAAGCTCTTACATTCTTTATCCAGTCTGCCCAATGGTGTTTCATGAATCTTACAGTAGGTAACAAAAATGTATTTAGGGCTGAGGACTGGACCATCACTTTCTCAGACGTCACTGTCAGTTCTGGTAAAGAGAAGCTTTTCTGACTACAGCTGCAGGCAGCATCTGTTTATGTCACAAACAGCATATAGTTGGTTGATTTCTTTTTAAAAACTCTTTCTGTTAATCTCTAGTAACTGTTGTAACTATGGGTTTATGTCACTATCAACTGTTTATGAATAAATTATAGTTAGATTTTCTCCTTTTTAAGGTTCTTATTTTCCTTTTTTCTATTTCTTTTACTTTCTTTATATGAGGAACTTGATTACTTCTAGGAATTCAATTTTGACTTGTAGAGATGGTTTGATTTGTAGATAATATTCTTGACTTTAACTTTACCCTCTTTTCCTAGAATGCAATGAGTTTTACAAATTTTCTTCTAGTCTCAGAGATCCATGTAGCATTAATCTCTTATTTTTTGTCTTTAAAGAGTAATTTTCTTTGGTACAGACTGAGTATGCTCCATGTTTCCATTTTATAATTCTCACATTTCTTCCATATATTAAAAGTCTTTTCTTTTCATATCAATTTTTGGCTATGTATTTTAATTCTAAAATTTCTACAAGGTTGTTGATTTTATCTTTTGATTCTTTAATGAGGATTTTGAGTAATTAGTTTTACTGAGCAACATTTATATTTCTAGCATTTATAAGAAGAAATTCATAGTTGAAAAATATGGAAACACATTTAAAATCTTTACTGACAATTTTACTGTATTAATTATACTGATATCATCTTTGATTATCTTTCACATGAAATTTACTTTTTCTGTTCATTTCTCATTTCTTTGTTAGTATGCATATGCTTGTGTATGACTGTGCATGTAGTTTGTATGTTAGAGCATGCTTGTCTGTGTGCACACATCTCTGTGCATATGTGTGTTTTCCTCACTGTGTGTTCCTATGTAGAGGCCACAGACTGACATCCGGGTGACTTCCAATCACTCTTCTTATTTTTTGTGATAATTTTCTTTATTGACCTTGGAACATGCCCTTTCAGCTAGTCTGACTGGCCAGAAAGTCCCTGAGCTCTGCTCCCAGTTCTGGATTACAGACATATACTGTTATGTCCAGGTTTTATATGTGTTCACCTGGGTCTTCATTCTTGCTCAGCAAGAACCTCATGAGTAAATAGCCTCTCTAGCCCAGTGGTTCTCAACATTCCTAGTGTTGTGACCCTTTAAATATGCTTCATCCTGTTGTGGTTATCCAAGAAATCAATTTTCTTTGTAACTACTTCACAACTGTACTTTTGACTCTGTTATGAATTGTGATGTAAATAGCTGAAATGGGACCCCAAAGGGGTCATGACTCACAGGATGGAATACACCGTTCGAGCCCCTGGTCTTTCTTTTAGTGAATGACTGTGAGATTCACTATTAAAACTTGAACATGATAGTAATTGCAGAAGAGCTCACATTCTAATTTAAGCTGATTCACATTAACACTGCGGTAGCATGGCTGTCGTTTTGCTATAGTCAGGTGGAGTTAAAACTCAGATTCACCCCGGATCTCCCTTGATAATAACAGGAGACTTATTCACATTGCTGAGTGAAGTAGCAGTCCCAGATGACTGTATGGTATCATCTGACATTGTTCAGAATGGTGAAGAGACACTGCCTTCATAGTCACTGGCCAGATGTTGACGGATTTGACTCTGCACTAAACATTAAACCTTCTTTAGCACCAACCAAAAGAAGAGAACTACATTAGTTCTGATAAGTTAGTGTGGGATTTCAAACCTTTCATGCACTGTCCAGTGAAGAAGGGATTCTCTCTAAAAAACTACCCAACAAACAAGAGATGATGTGATTCGTAGGAAGTCACCATTTAAAGTGTTCAAAAACTTAACACTTTTTGTCATGTGATTGTCGAGTACATTTCTTACAGTCTTTGTTTCTTTTCATGCTTCATCATTTTTTTGTTCTAGTATTAAAGAATACTCTCATAATGAGGGTCATTATCTAACATTAACTTTTCATTTGTCTAAAATAAAAAATCACATTTTGGATCCTTGCATTTTAAGTATTTGTTCAGAATGTGAGAAAGAGGCTCATCTTTGGATGTTTGTGTTAAGATCTATTTTTATTTTATGTGTATGAGCTTTGGCCTACATGTATGCAGGTGCAGCCTGTGTGTGCTTGGACCCCGAGGCCAGAAGGGTACGTCAGTTTCCCTAGAAATGGTCTTATGTACGTTTGGAGCAGCCATGTGGTTGTTGGTTGCACGCATGAATAGCAAGTGTTCCTACTTGTTGAACCTTGCTGAGCCATCTATCCTGACCCTGTCTTGGGATATTATTAAACATATTTGCTCTCAGAGGGTTGTGACTCCATAGTGGAACCTCCCAGCTACTCATCACTCCTTACACAGGCAGTCACTCATGAAGCATGCGCATTGCATCTCTGCCTTCCACCACAGACTGGACATCTCAGAGAGAGCCAATCATCTCTTTATTGAAACTAAGAGTTCTTTTTCTTTTCCTATTTATAATTTTCATACAAAAGGTTATACTCTCTCCTCAGTCAAGACTGAAGCATTGGTCATACTCACTTTTCTTCATCTCGCCTTGCATAGTTTGTTGCTCAACACAATGTTTTCTACATGATGCATCTCTCTTTTGTATTTCGCTTTACCATTCTGCATCTGTCAGTCAGTGAAACTTTTTTTACCCATTTACTCATGGAATATTGCGATTGTCTAAATGTCATCTGATATCCCCCCTCTCTCCCCCGCTGTGTGTGTGTCTGTTTCTCTCTTCTCTCTCTGTCTCTCCTGATTTTTATTTAAAACAAACCTACCAAAGACCCTGTGTAAATATATGTTCTGTGTAATTTCTATGTTTAAACTGTTTAAGGGTTATTGCTGCCCATTTCCACAAAGTTAAGTTTAATATACTTAAAAGTTGTAATTCTGATACTCTGCTTTAATTCATGTTTCCTTAGTTCTCTGTGATCCACCCAAGATGACCATGCATAGATATCTGCAATTGACAGAGTCTTGGTAAACAGTGATTTTGATTAAATACACCGTCGCCATTTTGTGGAAGTTGGACAGGTGGTTCTACTTAGTGCCTTTTTGTCAAGTCTATCAGATTAACAGAGTATCAATAACTTCAAAGTCTCTAATAAGAATTTCAGCTATATCATTCTATATGAGTCTTATAAAAAAAAAGAAAAAGTGACATTTCTCAATACAAACTTAAAGTGGAAATGAATATGTTCTAACCTGATACTGTGCTGGTTCTCGGGGGCTGGTGCCAGAGTAGAGAAAAATCCATTGCTTGGTGGCACATTTGTCAACGTGCTGAAACCATCCAACTAAGGCAGGTACCTCAGTGACCAGGTAGGCCAACCGTCACTCCACAGACACTGTATTGGCATTGGCCCTCATTTAATCCTTCCTTCTCTTCCAGCTGCTCCTTCTCTTCTTCTTTGATCTTTCTTTGATCTTCTTCTCCGTCCCTAAACAGTTACTGGGGAGTGGGGAATCTCTGACCAGCCACACTGGCTGCCAACAGTGCAGAGAGCTCCATGGATGCAGCTTCCTGAGCCATCANNNNAAAAAAAAAAAAAAAAAAAAAAAAAAAAAGAAAAAGATCCACCGGTATTTATAAGAAACAACCTAAGTGTCAATTAAGGTCTGATTACACACAGCAGTCATATCTCACTAGTTAATAAAGTATTACTCAAGCAGAAGAATGAAGGAGATTTTGCAATGTGCTGCAATGTGGAAAAACTTGAAGGAGATTTGTTAAATCAACAGTGGGAAGAAAATATTTGTTTGGTTTTGCCACGCAAATAACCTTTAAAAGTCAGAAATGGGCAGAGATGGCTCTATAATAAGAACAGAGACTTCTCTTTCGGAGGACCTGAGCTCAATTCCCAACACTAGCATAGCAGCTCCAAACCTTTGGTAACTCCAGTTCTAAGGAATCTGACATTCTCCTCTGACCTCTGATGGCAAAGTATGCACAAGGAACACAGACATACATGTAAGCTAAACACCTATATTCATTTCAAATAATCCAAGATCCCAGAGACTGGAGGGTGGGAGAAATAGGAGATGCCAGTCGAAGGATACTGGTGTCCTGGCATAGGATGAGCCAGTTCCTGACATTCTAATATTCTTCAAGTTTGGTGATGACTGTTGAACGACTTTAACTATGATGCTCACGACATAGTATAACATGAAAACATATTTCAAGGATGTATTAAATCTTCCAGCAGCTAAATATTTTGATAAGAAATAACTTTAACCTATTTATTCCACAGAAGTCCTGAGAAGTAAGAATTTTCAGAATTGAGTACCATGCCTCAAGTTACATTTTAAAGCTACAGAATTCATTAAAATGCAGATATATTCTAGTGGAAGGCATCTTGTCTTCTCCTTACACACTTCTTCCTCACGTTTCATGGGGGAAGGAACCCATGCAGATGCTCATGAGGATCTGCTCAAGACTGAGCAAAATGCTAAAGACATGGAACATGTCTTTAAAATGTTACAGACATGGAAACAGAAGTGTTACTAATACTGCTGAGACTGCCAAGGGAAGGCCCATGGCACAGTCCTACTCCAAACCGATAGGATTGTCACATAAGATGAACAGATATCAGTTCTCATTGCAGTGGCAAGCGTTGTGGAGGAAAACAGGTGTTTCCCTGGCTGATGCATCTGAAAAACTGCAAGGTTTCCTACACTAACAGTTGTGTAAAGTCAGTCAGGCAGAAGGGAACTTGGAGGAGAGGCAGAGGCTGGAGCAGCAGTTTAAATGTCTAGACAGAATGTGTAGTAGTTGACTGGAGAAAAGGCTAGGGTAGAAATTTAACAGTGAATAATTTGGAAATAATTCTGTATTTACTGAGAAGTCTCAGAACTATAGGAGCATCCAAATATTTGTCACTCAGACTTCCCTGCTGTTAGCATTTTATATAATTGTGCCACATCTGTCAAGAATGAGACGTTAATGCTAAGTGTTATTATTGATGCAGTTAATTTACTGTCTTTGCTTGATTTCATCAATTTTCTACTAATGGACTTTTTCCCCCACTCCAGAATTCCATTTACTATCATGTAGCATTTAGTACCATTGTGTCCTTGGCACTTTCTGACCTTTAACAGATTCTTAGTGTTTTCGTTTTTATGATGCTGTCATCTAAACAATATTAAAAGCACTAGCACTCTCAGCACAAGTAACAGGGATATCTATCTCTTCATTTAATAGTTCTGCCTTGGTGGGAAGAGATAACTTCCTCCCTGTATCTCACTATTGTGCTAGAGGACCTGTGTGTAGACAGACATTTATGCTGTGTCTACAAAATTACCATCAAAGCACATCTTTTCCATTCTGATATAAATTTGATCACTTTTATTCTTGAAGACTAAATTGCCCAGTCCTCTATAATTCTCTATTATTCTCGTGGCTAAATTACTTTTCTCTCTCTTTCCAAATTTCTTTCTTCCAAGTATTTGCATGATTGGTTAGTACACCAAATTATCCTATATTTTATAAATTTTCATGTAAATAATGTATTTTTCATGTAGATGATGATTTTATGTTAATCTACAACAGAGGGGATTAAATATAGTTAATCTGCATATGCAGAATCCCAGTGCGGTCGTTTGACAATTGACAATCTCACAGCCATCATTTGAGACAGCCCTCTTTGCCTGTAAATTATTTAACTCATTAAGTTTGCAAAAAAATGTAGTTTTACAAGAAACTATAAGAAATAATATAGACAAAATTCTTCCTCCTATTACCCAATTTTTATCAATGTTAACAACTTGTAACATTATAGAGCAATAAAATGATGAAGACATTTATGTGCTCCACTGGGAATAGAAAGAATTCTACCACCACTAAGAAACCCCAGGTTCCCCTTGAGTAGCCACATGTTCACTTTAGTTTCAACTATTTTCTGACTCCAGTCAGCCATTCAATCAGTTCTTTATTTCTGTAATTCTTAAATTCAAAAATATTATAAAATTAAATTACATAATGCCTAATTATTAGATATCAAGTTTTCACTGAGCATAATTTTCTGGACATATTTAGAAACTGTTGTTCTATCACTGATTTCTCTTTTTAACTACTGAGCAACATTCCAGAAGAAGGTAGATGTACTACAGATCATTAAAATATTCCCCAGGTTTAGGATGTATGTTTCTGGTTATGGTGAAATAATTTACTGCAAATATTTAAGGAATGTTTCTATTGTTTAACTAAGCTTTCTTGAGATAAAGAATTAATGCAGATCATAGTTTATATAATACTGAAATGTCTATTATTACTATATACAAATATTTATAGGCTGTATATGTATGTTTATATATATAAAATTATATTTAAATTAACTCCCAAGTGCTATTCGAGAATGAATGAGCCATTGCATACTACTTTCAATAATGTGCAGGCTGTTGGTGTCATCTTAGACATTCTGATAGCTCTGTTAGGATAACTCATGGTTTTAATTTGCATTTCTGTTAGGAAATGGTACTCACGGTCCCTTTAATCCCTGGACATTCTGATGAATGTAGACAATGTGCTCATTTTCAAGTGCATACTCATATCAATAAAGATTTCAGAACACCATGTTTAATCATGGATTTTACTGTTGAATTTCTTTGTTTCAATTTTTAGTTCTTCATTAGAACACAGCTCGCAAAGTTAATACCCATCTACAGATTGTCTTTACACATTGTTCAGCAGGATTTTCACTGAGAAATATTTTAAAGGAATACAAAGTTCATAATATAAGTTTTCTTTGGTTCGGGTGTTTTGTGTGAATCAGACACTTTTTGCTTTTCTCTCTATAGTCATTTCTTTGGCTTTGGCTCTGTAAAGGTTTGATAGTTTCATGTTTTGCAGTGTAGTCTTATTTAGTTGAATGAGTGTATGCATAAGCTCCATTGTAATTGAGGTCTAATTTTCAATATATGATAATTTTAATTATTCTTTGAGAATTGCATAATGTATTAATGTATTAAGCCCATATCTATCCCACTGCATGCCTTAAACTTCTCCTAGAAAATCCCTCCTTCCCCATCCCAATCTTATTATCTTTTCCTCCTATTTATTATGCCTCCTTTTCTTGCTCCTCTTTGAGCCTTGGCAGAAGAATTGTGTCAGATCAATATTAATTTAAGCAGTAATGTTTATTAGTTTAGGTTACTTGAATCAGGTTCTTATAACAAATAGAACACAGCATTACTTGATCACGGATCACCCAGGATGAATGGAGTGAGAGGCTTCTTGGAAGCAATCCTTTATGGGTATCAACATCCTTAGATGTTTAAGTACTTTTATAAAATTGTATATTGCTTGTATATCTTACATTATCTATCCCACTAAATCATATGCAGTATATATCACATGTAGGTTACAGTGTCAAAAAAAGGTAAATAATAAGTTGTGGTATTATATTTGTAGTATAAATAAAATAGTTCACACTCAGTACAGATAACTTTTATATAATATTTTATATAAAATATATATTTAGTGGTTGATAGAGTTGGAGGGGGAAGAGTTCATAGATATGAAAGACAAACGGTACAATGGTTCAAACACAGTTCTTTTTTGACTAATATTTAAAAGTGAGTCATTGTGGTTCAAATATAACTTATGTGTACTTGCTTTCAATTTTTGGCCTTAGATTCTGATAATCCTTGAGCCAAGGGGAAGAAGAGATAAGGCATGCATTTTTCTTTGAAATTTGGGTAATAGCAAGATGGATCAGTAGTTAAAGATTTGTAGCAAAGCTTCATTACCTGAATTTGATACCTATGACCCACGTGGTAGAAAGAATAAACCCCTTCATGTTGTTCTCTGACCTCCACTTATACACCCTGACATAGGATTTCCCACACAGAGACACTTAAAAATTAGATATAGTAAAAACTCAATTTAAAAAATAAAACATTGCTTCTGAAATGATGTATATCACTTTGGCTTGGTTTTCTTGTAATAGCATAGGAATCTTATTGTGAACATATGAAGAAGACAGCTATTTTGACTAATTAGTTCATGGGAACAGTAAACTAAAACTAAATGGCTAGCTGAGTTGCCAAGACTTATATTGGCATCTGTTGAAGACAGTAGGTAATACATGAGCGATTGTTGAGTTACAAGGTGAACCCCGCATATTTGATATCAATGTTTCTGAGTAATGCATTCTTCTTCCTCTTTCATGTTACTAACTACTCATCTTGAAGCAGGTGCTTACAATACACACATCCCATGGCAACGACATCAGAAGCCTAGTCACAAATAACAGACAAATACTGTCAGGATTCTTGGGCTAAACTTACAAAATGGATTTCTTTCTACATCTTTCTTATGAATCCTTTCTTTTTCTCTGTATATATTTACTCTTCCTTTATTTGCACTTGCAGTCCATATAGCAGTATAAAGGAGAGTGTGAATCTCAAAGTTATGCCATTATGCTTTAGAGTTTGATGGCATATAGGAAGTAATGAACCAACAAGGCAGTCCATTGAAGAACTAAAAAGATTTTTCACAATGGATGACTCTGAAATGTAACTTACAAAGATAGAAAGATTTAACTGAATGTAATGGAATATGTCATAATAAGCAAAAATCCAGACATGGTTAAACATGTAAATAAACAAGTGAATACATATAGTACATGCACACATATTTCCCATCTCACACTACTGAAAAGGCATAGACCCAATGACACCCTAGTTATGAAGAGGATATAGAGTACCCAGATGCTTGAATTTGCATATCAAAAACTAGGACTTCAGGGGAGATATGGCTGAGTCAGTCCTGAGGCAGAAGGAAACACAAGATAATGAGTGATGCTCTGATCTACGGAAGCCTTCAAGGACCATTTGAAATCAAATCAGAGCCCATCGTTAAAGATATCTTTCTGACAATGCTGGAACATTTTAAATAAGTAATAATAATTTTTCTTCTAAGCAAAGTAAGAAATTATGAAACAGCATTAATATAAAAGTGTATAAATGGATACAGGAGCAGTCTTGGGGAAAGGAACTGCTTCTGTCAAGCAAATAAATCAGAGCAAGAGACAGGTTTAGAAGATTCCATTTGAAAATTATCATGGTGATATCTGACTCAGGCATAAGTTTAGTTGACATGTGGAAAATTGAGGAGAAACCCAGGATTTATATCATCTTAGAGTAACTTCTCATCAACTACATATTATTATTAGCTAATAAATAACGTGCTTATTACATTCTTTTGGGGAAATCTCACATGCCATCAATCAAATGATAAATGTTAAGATTAATAATGGCACTAGAAAACCTCTTGTGCTCTTGATGGATGGAATGCTCTTAAGAGTGCCTGGCTTTACCTTTGTTGTTCTGCAGGATTTGCAGGTTTTGTTTCCACACGTGTGACTTGTAGGTATCATGGTGACAGTCTCCCGTGGTTATGGTAAGAATGAAATCATGTGACAATAGATCGTGTCTCACTTTCCTTTGAGGGGAATTGCATTTAGCCATCAGACTTAATCATTTTGCATAAATACTCAGGTTGAAGCTAGCACAGAGCTGTTTGTGAAATTGCTTATTTGTTGTGTTGGTTCCACTATTTGAGTAGTTAATTTGGTAATTTAATGATGCTTTAAGTGAAATTTTTCTCATTAATGATTATTGATTTGAACCTCAACAAGAGGGAAACAAAATTGATTCTGAGGTAATTACAACTTAAAATACATATATTGAGTGGATGCAAATGTGGACTGATTAAAGATAATGACTAATTAAACATGTAAAATTAGACCCAGATTGGAGGGAGGCAGATTATTGCTGTGAGAGTAATTAAAGCAAAATGAAAGATGACTGACCAATGAGTAAATAGGTTTGCTTGTCAGGTGGTTTCTTTTTCGTGTACTGGAGAAAAATATCCACATCAGTGATTCATGGCCTGACGGTGAATGCTGCTTTGAAGATAAAGTTACAACAGATTTCCATTGTCCTTGAAGTTCAAATTGTAATCCCATGGTATCCACAATTCTCTCTCTTTGTATGCCTATTTTCCATAATATCATATATCTAATATCAAATCATATTTTTATCTATGGGCTATTGAAATGTTTCCGTCAAAGGGTTTTGTCTTTCTTTCAGTTTGTGTTGTTACACGATTGAGAGTATATTAGAAATTGGACAAGAATTTTAACTGTAATTCTTTTGAACAAATCGAATATATAATTTTATATATTATAATCACTTTACACATACTTATTACAAGTTATAATTTACTATGATGATTTTATGGTAAATGGTATGTTAATGCTTTAATATATAACAACATATATTGTATTAACTATATAATATAATTTGCCACAAGATTTCCATCCTCACGAAAATAGATTCAGCAGTAGTTTCATCAAAAAGGCTATAAACACTATATAAAATGAATGATATGCAAGATTTAACCTTCAATTGCTTCTTAGCAATTCTCAACTTATATTTTAAAAAAGAAACACACGTATACAGAATCCTAGATAGTCTTTTTTCCCACGAGTGAAATGTAAAACCGTGTTGTAATGCAGGCTCAATTTAATGACCCCTTTTGGAGGAGCAGAACACGACAAACAGGTGTTGATTCACTTCCAAGATTGACAGAGAAGAGCTGGGGCTTCCACTGTGTGCTGATATTTGTTTCAGAAGCCAGGTAACACGTTCGAAGTTCTTGGCACACCTTTGCAGTTGTCTTTGTGGTAGGGCATCGACTATTCACGTAAGCAACCATGAGAAAACCAAATTTTGCTGACAACCACATTTAAAACATTTAGAGAAAATGCTCCACTGGCCAAATTTCCCTCTGAGACTGCATGTATGCTCATAGTGACTTCATGAGACGATTTTCTGTTCAAATTCTTCATGCCATAGGGTGTATAGTCCTGTAAACATTTTAAGTTGTCGACATTTTGGGGTAATTTGTCATAGAATAAGAGATAAGACTCCAGTCCAATCCTGGTTCTTTCTCTAATTGATTTCCCATGCAGTGATCAGGATACCCGGTATACTTTGTTGGAGTGCAGCTAAGAAGGCCAGATGTAGCCACTTATCTTCACTTATCCTCTCCCAAAGGAATTTTAAATCAGTGGAAGGATCAACAGTTATAGACATTATTAAGAAACTCCTTGAGGGGTTTACCAGTGAGTGAGGCAGAATCCAGGAGACTTATAACCACCTAGAACCAGAGATACTGGATCCAAAGAAACTGCACTCACTGAATGGAATACAGGCTTCCAGATGTACCTTTTGTTTCATAAGAAGTATAGCTAGATATTATCTGCAGAATGTGTTAGCCCTTTTGGTTCCGATTATAAATGCATGTTTTAAAAGTACTGTCAATGCCTGAGACAGTGCACTTGATCTATTGGGAGCTCATCAAATCCAGCTGGACCAGGACTACTGTCTGAATGTGGCTTCCAATGGTTTCTGAGAGATAAGCCAAGGATATTGGCACAGGGACCTATCTCTTCTGCATGTATTGGCCTTTGGGAACCTATTCTATATGGATGCACACCTTCTTAGGCCGAGATGGATGGGGGAGGGCCTTGGGCTTTCCACAGGGCAGGGTATCCTGCCCCATATCAGAGAAGTAGGGGGAGGGTGGTGGGGTAGTGGGGGAGCGGGAGGGCCTGGGACAAGGGGAGTAAATGTAAATTTTTCTTTTAACAATAAAAAAATACTGTCAATGAACTTTATAATATTAAGCTACCAAGGAACAAATTAAGTTTTTTTTAAATGGTACATTTGGGTGGCAATTTAATGAGGATGTTTTTAATTTTGAGGAATAGATAATGCTATACAAAGTTTAGATTTTGATTAGAATTTGCCTTCTTCCCACTGAATTTAAACATGCACTGTGTGTGTTCATATGTTAGTATCTGCATGTATGTTTAAATACTATGTCTGCAAGTATGTATATTTTTCATATGTACATATAATTATCAATATGTTTTATAAATACACATAACTTTGCCAACTTGATGTAGGATCTTCTCCTCAAGCATGTGACTGATACTTTTCCTTTATCTTTTAGTGTTATATGATATCTGTTTGACTCTTTCCTCAGAGATAAATCCCATCACCTAATTTCCAAATTGTTCTTCCTTCTTTTAAGCTGAGACTGTCTTATTACAGTCTGGAGATCAGACTGTTGAGCAGAAATGTAGACACCTTCATGATGTTCGTTCATCAGTTCTTAAAGCAGTCTATCCTCCTTCCTCAAACTTATCCTGTATACTGAAATTTTGAAACACATTCAATCATTTTCCACTGAGACGTTAGGCAGATTTTTCGGGATGTTTTGAAAAGAGCAATCTGTGAATCCCATAATACCATAAAATGGACGGTTTAACAAGAGAGCAGCACGAAGAATCACAGTAAGATCCAGCACTTGAAAGTCGTTTTCCAGGCCCCCAGAGCGACAGCTCACAGAGCAGTGATGAAATTTCTGTATCAACATTTTCAACACCTACAATAGGAACTTTAAAATGCCATGTATGAGTCAGCCTTAACTGACTGTAAAGTCAAAGTCTTTACAGGTTTCTGTTTGTTTGAGAATTTCCTACTTGCATGTATGTTTTAGTGCAACCCATTTCTTTTCCCTTCCCTCCATCTCTTGCCGTACCTCTCCCACTTTTTCCTGCCAATCTCATATTGTTTTAACTCACTGAGGTCACTAGTGCTACTAGTATGTAAATAGGTGTGTGGACAAACACTGCGATTTTTTTAAGGTAGAAATTTAGATAGCTACATCTACTTTGGGTAATTACTTTTAAGTATAATATATTTTAAGCTACATTAAAATATATTATTAATTCTGTAAAAGTCATCTCATGTAAGAGGGGCAGAAGGAAACAGAGCAATTTCAAGCCCTGTTAAGAGATAGACCTGGCACTGATCAACAAAATTATAGCAGGCTGGCTGTGTGATGATTTCTGAAGGGAAAGTTTCTTGACATATCTGTAAACCACATTTCATATGGGAAGCGATACAGTAAAACTAACTTCTGAGTTATTATAACTTTTTTAGAGACTAAAGGAAAGCAGGTATGATATACAGTAATCCCCAAAACTTAGAAGCCGGGGGCAAGAGGAGAAAGAGTCCAAGAGACCATCTTCAGAGATCAAAGAACATCCTGAACTGCATGGGAACCTGATTCTGGAAACACAAAACCAACCAAGTAAATGTAATGAAATGAAAATTTAAAATAAAAAGTTAAAGAAAGCAATAACTGAAAGCTATTTGACGTGTGAAGGCTCCACAAGTGGCATGATATACTTTCATTGTTACTCTTTCCAATACTTTCAGTTCATAAAAATCGCAAATAATGGTGATTTCTTTGAATTTGAATAATAGTGTATCTATACAGTCTCTAAATCAGTATTTCAAATGTCTGGCAGGATACAGCTAAGGTCAGGGCTCACTATCACAACACATAGGTTGTCCTATGTCACTCCCTAGACACTACTGTCTCTAAATGCTTGACTTTGCAAAGCCACATTGTGATTTACAAGTTCATTTGGAGAGCTGAAACACAGGTTTCACCCAACATGACAATAAAAATTTCATAATATTTTAAATAAATTTATGATGTTGTTTTGGGTCACAATCATAGTTATCCTTGGCCACATATTACCCATGATGGACTACTGATTGGACATTCCTCCCTGAACTGGAAAAATTAGGGGAATGTTTTACAAATATACAGGAAGAAAAATACTTATACTATTGACAGAGGAACTAAGGTTTAGTGAGGCCAGTCATTCTACACTGGAACCTGGACACTTAACAGCTAGGTAGTTATAATGTAGGCTTAAAATGTGTTATACGTCTCACTATCTGCGTGTTTCCTACCGTTGACAATGTGTTTTGAATCTATCTGAGTTGTCCATTCCACATTCTCTCATCCTAAATGGAAGGATATTTGGAGAATTTTGAAATTCATAGCCAAAATCCAGAAAATGTAGGCTTGAAGATTTTAAAAATTTTACATTTCTAAGAATATAAGTTATAAAAAGACAGGAGCTTGATTTAATTTTTCACTGTTTCTTTTTCATAGTTTTAGTTTTTTTAAAATCTACATTCTTGTTGAAATGTTTTCCAGACTCACAAACTGTGAATATATGGTTTCTTTAATTTGTTTTTAATTGAAACAGAATTACACAAATTTCTCTCCTTTTCCTTCCTCAAGTCCCTCCTAGCTACTTTTTCTGAACTGCTCGCTACCCACCAGCAACTCTCAAGTTGATAGCCTCTTTTTATTTTATTATATTTGTTATGTGGATGAGTTAAATTGTTATGGGATATCATCTAGACAAATAACTACAGTCAACTGTTGATTTTTAGGAGGAGAATCACTCTGTCCCATGAATGAGCCTATTATTGGCTGTCCAATGCAGAGTCTTAGAAATGATTAGACTATTTCAAATCTGCTTTTCTTCAGCTCTCTTTGGTTTCCCTAAGATAAAAGGGAGAACATCTGGATTTTGTTCTTCAGCATCCTTGTCTATCTAGTAAATACAGATGACATTATCAAATAATGAATTTCTAGTAGCAAAGTCTTTTTGTTAGCATATATTGCTTCTCTTTTATTGTTAAAAGAAAAATTTACATTTACGCCCCTTGGTCCAGGCCCTCCCATTCC
>JAQHUG010000306.1:1698626-1712577 GCA_028555095.1 Dicrostonyx torquatus | reverse complement strand
GACATCTTGAATTTTGCATGCAAATGGATGGAAATAGAAAACTCTATCCTTAGTGAGATATCCCAAACCCAAAAAGATGATTACAGTATGTACTCACTCATTAGTGGACCCTAGCCATAAACAAAGAACATTAAGCTTATAGCTCACAAGCCTAGAGAAGCTATTGTATTTAAAGTAGTAGAGTTTGTAGGCACCTCCATGTTAATGTATTGAATCCATAATCTCAATGTGATGATTTGTTGGGTGTTGTTTTGAGGAGGAACGTGAGTCATGATGGTGGAGTAATCATAAAGAGTTCTTGTAAGTAACATCGAATATATAGTTAACCTTCTTTTGGGAATATGAGGAAATGTCAGAAGAGGGCAATCACGAGAATCTTCTTATGCTGACATCTGATCTCAGGCTTCCAAAACCCATAACTGTAAAATAGAATTTCTTTAGTTTGTAAACCACCTAGACTGGGGCATGTTGTCACAACCTTCAAATTATCATAAGAGCAATACCTTACTTATACATTTCATACAACTCTTTGCTTTAGTGTTTATCTAATGTGACCATTTTGTGTAGGGAAGGAGCTTTTGACACAGAGTTTCATGTTGACCAGGCAGGCCTTGAATTCACTGTGTAGCCAAAGATGCTTCTCTTTCATCTACCTCCCAATTACATGATTACAGACATTTATCACTACAGGTTTCCAAAGAGTCAGTTTTTGACTGGTGTGGTTTGAACAATGCCACTGAATGTTGATGATCTATTTGTATTACATTTTATTAGGCAATTTTGAACCTGTTTAACATAGATGTATACATGAACAATTAGTTTCATTTTCCTTGCTTTGGTGATTACTTTGAGTATTTTAAAATGAAGGTTTAGAATATTCCTTTTTTTCTTTCAGCATTTTAAGGATCTGATTCTTTAGTTTATTGGATTTCTGAATAGAAAATAGAAAATAGAAGTCTTTTGTAATTTCTATTCTTATTTTGCTTATTTAATTTGACATTATTCTTTAATTACCTTGAAAACATTGTCTCCATCTTTTGTTACCAGTTTTGCAGTAAGATATTATTAGATGATATTTTTATATTTATTATGCTGTCTCTAAGCCTCCTGAATGTACATTTCACTATCTATTGATAATTTTACTTGATTATCATGCATCTTATCCTAAAAATACTTTTTATTGTATTAATTTTAGCTCATCTATTGTTCCATTTTCCATTATTTTTCTTAGGAATATACACACAATTGTCTATTCATCATATAGAATAACACAATAAAAAAATCATTTGACTCTAGTCCAATGTGGCAAACCAATGAGTTTATTGGAGTTGTACTGACACAAAACATATTCAGACTGGTATAATGTTATGTGAATGAGTTGCTCTAGAGTACACAGGAAAATACAACCTCCTAGAGTTGACATAGTATTGGAAATAAGGATATAATTAACATAAATTCGTATGCCCTTTCTATCTCCACTTTGTCTGAAGTACTACTTCCTATCTACCTTATCAACTTGTGTTTCCTTCAAAGTCGAATTTCTATAAAATTAGTTTTTGAAAGTCCTTATTGAATCATGAACTTTCTCCTTAGACAAAATGATTTGTACTTTTGATAGGCAGCAGTCTTTCTGGGAGAATTTAAAATGGCCTGTAAGAAACTCTATGGTAGCAAACATGTTTTACTCACCTTGGTATTCAATGTGTCTGGCAAAGGTCTACTCTAATAAACTAATATGAAATGCTGAGGAATGGATATATTGATAAGAAGAGAAAAATAATTAGGAAAAAAGAATGAATAGGTGTACTAAAAATGATTGAACCAATAAATGAAGAGGCAGTTGATTAAACAAATAAATAGATTTGTTAAGACTTGAAGTATATGGGTATAGAAGGAAACAATTGCTTTTTTCACACTGTTTTATTGAAAATAGATTTTTTTTCATACACAATATATTCTGGAGATGCTGTCCCCATCCTCTATTACTCCCAGTTATCCCTTCCTCCTCTTCCATCTAGATCCACTTCTTTCTTTCTACCTTTCATTGAAAAACAAGCAGTGTTCTTAGAAATAATAATCAAATATATTAAAACATGTTGGGGACCGTGACCCCAACATAGAACCTAATACCTTGCCCTAAGTGTATTGGTCCGGAGGCGCGTGGAAATAATGAGACACAGTTCACACCGTCATCACGAAAGGGCCTCTCAGGCTTTCTCCATCCTGAAGAGCTACCCATGTTTATCCTACAAACATCTCTTATCCCTCAGGTAAACCAAGGTGTAAGTTCATATGTGCATTGATTGCATAGATACAGAGGTGTCCTTGTTTTTCACTTGGTGTGTGTGAGTGTGTGGTCTCAATCTACTCTGGCTCTTACAATCATTTCCCCTCCTCTTCTGCAGGATTCCCTGAGTTGTGAGGGCATGAATTTGATGGAGACATCACATTTATGTTGTTCTAAGAGTTTATGTTGGACCCATGGGTATTTCAGGGTCTCTCACTCTCTGAACAATGTCTGACTTTTGATTTCTGTATTTGTTATCATTTAATACAGGAGGAAACTTCTCTGATTATGACCGAGCAAGACACTGATCTATAATTACAGCAGAATGTCACTAGGAGTCATAGTACTGTAACTATTGTTCATTTATTTATTTGTTTGTTTTCGGACTGTAGTACTTGATTTTACCCTAGATCCCTTGGTCTCTTTAAATTTGAGAGATTTAAAAACCTAATTTATTGTTAAACTTTTACCAAAGACTTATGATTTTCTTTAGTTACTAAATTCTTTGTATATCAATTTCCCTGTTTCTCAATTCACATTATAATAAATGTTTGAAATTTTCCCTAGGAGTTGAATAAGGTTTTATATAACATGACTGGCACTAAAATAGTATGCTATCTGCAGTTGCTGCTATTAATCATCATTATCCTCACCAAATACTCAGCCAACCCTCTATTCCCACTCAACATTACCATGATCCCCAGATGCTCATAGAAATGCATATATGATCCTGTCTCTGTATTCTAAGATTACTGGTTAGTACAAGTAGACAGGACATATGAATAGGAGGTCTATCACTAAAAACTGAAGGGGACACAGAACCTGATGATAAATTTATGATGAACTGAGAAACACAGAACCTGATGATAAATTTATGATGAACTGAGAAACAGTAAATGATCATGGACAGTCAAGTAAGCCTTGAGATGCTACAGCTCATTCGAGGAAGCAAAGATTTCACACTAGCAGAGAGGTGTTGACAGCACCTTGCCCATACTTCCAACTAGATCACAAATTCTCACAAAGGAGAAATGAATACATGATAAGAGTTGCACTTTGCACTTGTCTGTGAGAAAAGTGAGATCTCAAAAGAGTTGGATGAACGGCCCAAGGACAGACAGTGACTTTCATCTGGCACAGGTGCAAATGGCAGCCTTAGTTCTTGGCTGCCGAGTCTCTGGATTTGCCGGTGGTTTTAAGCATGCCAAGAAAAAAAAAATCTTGGATTTCTCTGAAGACAACTTGGAAAACTTGGCTGGATTTTTTTTTGGAGTAAACAAATAGAGCAAACATTTGAGATCCTCATACTTTTGTTTACTCACTGTCAAAGTGTTGAAATGGGCGCTCAGAAGCTGTTAGGATAAAAAGCAGTGACTCCTCAATTAGTCTCACAAGATAGCTAAAACCACAAGTAAATCCTGGCATCACTGCATCCTTTGGTGTCTGTATCTTCCATTCTGGCCAAGTACAGAACTATTCATTGTCCCAGATTACAGACACCACAGACCCAGGGGAGAACTAGACTTCCCAGAACTGATCTCCAATCCTATCTCCAGATGAGGAGAGCCATCTGTGGTTTTGAGGCTGCACCCTGCAGCAGGAAGGGCCGTCTTCTGACAAGACATGATCTTCTCCAGGAATATTGTGATGATGGTTTTCTCAGTGCACCCCAGAATCAGCAGTTAGACAATGATGCAGGAGGCCCCAGGGAGACTGTGGTGAGGGCCTCTTCAGGACACCATATAACCAGCAGTTACACAATGATCCATGAGGCCACCTGTTGGCCTTCTTCCCTACTACAGTTCTCTATAAGACTAAAGCTCCTGTCTGAATCTAGAAGATAAACTTTGGCCCCTGGATCCATTTACTTGTCTCTCTTCTGAATCTAGGTACATTGACAAAACTTCCTTTGTGGCCTTTTTTTTGGTACTTGTTTCTTTATAAGCCCATTGGACTTGTGATCTAGTCTAGCTTGTTGGGGCTTCCAGAGGTCAGGGTCTTACCCTAGCACCTCTGTTTACAAATGCTACAGACAATATTCTAGCAATTAGTTCTCTTTTTATGCACTGTCTATGTCAACCTGGTTTAAGTTGATTCATTTGTGTGGGCTGTTCTCAAAGAATTTCTCAAATGGATACCCAATGGCTTCCTAGTATCTTTAAAATCACAAAATTTGTGATTTAACTTAGCAACTACTCTGGTGTCAAAAGTCTGACACAATCAGGTTTAATTACTTTTTTAAATTCAAACCTTTTAATTTTTTTTTGCTCTATAAATAATGCCATTCAAAATTTCCACCTCCTCCCTACCTCCCATTTTGCTCCCACTCCCCGACTCACCTTCCTCCCTCCCCCTCCAGTCCTAAGAGAGGGCAGGGTACACTGCCCTGTGGGAAGTCCAAGGTCCTCCCCGCTCCATCCAGGCCTAGGAAGGTATGCATCCAAACAGACTAGGGTCCCACAAAGTCAGTACATGCAGTAGAATCAAATCCCAATGCCATTATCATTGGCTTCTCAGTCAGCTCCCATTGGCAGCCACATTCAGAGAGTTATGTTTGATCACATGCTCGTTCAGTCCCAGTCCAGCTGGGCTTGGTGAGCTCCCATCAGATCAGGCACTCTGTCTCAGTGGGTGGACCAACCCCTCGCGGTCATGACTTCCTTGCTCATCTTCTCCCTCTTCTTTGACTGCACCTTACAAGTATCTGTCGTGTATTCTTTAGCTCATGTGTTTTTCTCTTAATCTCTTGGATGGCTACCATATGGCACACTTTTTTCTAAGGTAATGTAGTAGGCGGCCAACTTCACTTACATCCACTGGTGGGTAGCAGTTTGCACTCACTGCAATCCCATGAAGTCATTTGACATGATTGTGTTTGCTGCCATTATCTGGACTCAGTTCTGTCTCTGCTAACACCTATGAAAGGAAGGCTTTCAGGCCACCCACAGAGACAGTCCATCAACCAGATATGTCCCTGTGAACCTGAATGAACCATTCAAGGCCAACGGCTCAGGAGTCTCTCTAATAAGAGGCGGACCTGAGTGTGCCCACGTGAGCAAATATGGAATGCATATCCTCTTGGTCTGGAACACTGCCGGGACATGTTGGTGCTTCCACACTTGGGCTGCCTCACGACAAAGCTGAAGACGGGAATCCTATTTGACATATGCAGCACTGGTCAGCAATGTATCGTAATGACTTGGTGAGACTTTTCTGGGAAATAATTGTCTTGGTCTGAAAATGGTTTGGAGAGTTAATCTTCATAATGCCACAATGATTTTTTAAGTAACCTGTAATATTCTTAATGTGTCCATGACTTACAGTTTTTATGAGCTTGGGCATGTTATGTAAAGTACTTAAAACAGGGCAGGGCACGTTCTAATTATAATAGGTGTCAGTTATTGTATGTTATCTATGCTTTCTTTACAGCTCATCTGTCTTTCTCAAATATGTTCATTTCAAGTATGATTGAACTACATAGGCTGAGCCCCCCTATCCCTTGCTGAACACTTTCTCCTCTCCCGCTGCCCATTTTACTATGGGACAATGGTCTCCTTGCTCACCTGTCACTCCGTGGGCAAGATCCTTCCAAACCTCAGTTTCCTCTGCAAAGAGCAGGCTTAACACAGAGTCTCTCTGGCTTACTGCCTCCTCTTAGCCAGATGCCCACTCAAATGTCATCTTGTAACTGAAGTCTTTGCTAAATGCCATATTTTAAATTGAGTTGAAAATATTATGGAAAACAAGAAAAGGAGCCTTTCCAAATTCTAGCCATATAACGCTTTTCTTCCTGTCAGGAAGACTTGGTTTGCTTGCTAATTTATTCCATCCGATCTCTGTTAAATGCAGCAAACAGCAGAGTGATTAGCAGAGAGCCGTGACCTCTAGTCATTCTTCCCTCTTCTTGACTGGGGATAGCTCTATCACAGAACATGTGTCTTTGCCTGAATCATCCAAGGTCAATGTCTCAACAGTCTCCCAAATAAGAGGTAGAATGAGCGAAGCCATGTGAGGATATATGGAATGTACACGATTGCAACATGTTTTCAAAATAAGGCCTATCAAACAGTCTTAAAAGATGTGTAGCTGCTAAACAGAGCATGCTTATCAGTTTATAGTTCTAGACATGTTCTTTTTTGGGAATTTTTCTATATTTAGTAGTCCACAAACTTTTGCCAATTACGTACAACATGCACAAATATTTGTTGCCTATTTATCTTTCTTATTGAGTGTCTGAACATTGAGAATTCCATCATTTGAACAATTAGTGTTAATAAAATTTGCCACATTTTATTTTATTATTTCCCAGACATCTGTCTAGGGGAGTCCCTGGGGTTTTTCTTAATTCATTTACTTCAATAGTTATTATCACTTTCAGCTGATACAGTCATCATTAACTTTGTGTTTTTGCTTGTTGAATCAATTTAAAAAAAAAAAACCTTTTGGATTTTTCTTGAAAAGCAACAACTTTAAAAATGTGTTGTTTAGACCATGGGTAGGGAAGTCAAAACTGTCCAAAAATGTGCATGAGATCAGCATCACAGACTGCATGCCACCGATGCTTCCTCTTTATTCTCCTGCCCCTTTGATGAGGGAATGGCAACTTTCCCAACAACCCTGGCATGTGGAACCATAAGGGCTGACACAGAAGCAGACACAAGAATGGAACCACCAATTATGAAGTCTGATTCTCTTCAGAAACATTTTGGCTTAGCATCTTTATATATATTTACTAGCAAGAGGCACAGTATGTGTTCCAATCAGCAAACCCATATACTTCGCTTCAGTATAGAACCATAGTTTTCTTTTCTTTGGTCACATTCCAAATACTGCCTCTAGTAGTCAGGAGCTAAAATTGCAGCCTGACATTTACATTTTTAAAAATTTTATCTATCTATCTATCTATCTATCTGTCTGTCTATCTGATGTTCATAAAGATAGGGGTTGCATACATGCCACTGATCATACCTGAAGGTCAAAAGGCAATTTGCTGGAGTGAATGCTGTGCTTCTCCCAACCTCGTTTGTGGTGGGAGAACTCAGGTTTCTGGGCTAGGCTGCAGAAACCTTTCTCCATTGAGCCATCCTGCTGGACTGTTTCCTGACATTTTCACTTAAAAGTTCTGTACAAAGATTTTATTATGAATATGTCCTTTTGAAATGCACCCCACATTCAAGACTGCCTGACTGCTTGCTATGAAAGAATAAAGATGAAAAAATGAAGCCAGCCACGATTTGCATATCCAGGTAAGCAGCTAAGCTGTTTATTCGCCCTGCTAAATGCCTTCTCCCTAAGAAGTAGCAGAAAGTTAGCAAAGACTGTGGCTTGTTGTTAGCCTTTTGTGTTAAAATGCACTATGGGTTTGGTAATTCATGATTGTCCTATGAACCGTTTCTCTTCTCAGTCAAAAGAAACAGGTATAAAGGCAGACAAAAAATGTCTGGATTGAGTGACTCTAACGCTATTGGAAGACAAAAGCATTCCTTGTTTGCCAAGGCTAAGAGCCCACGGATCTCTCCACATGCCAGCCAAGTGTTCATTAAGAATCTTAAACTCTTTGGTTTTTGTAAAGAAGGTTTCTTCCTAGAATAGTGACCACTTTCCTCAGTGTAGAATCCTATATGACAGAAATACCTTGTTGCCCTTAGGTACTCTTCAGTTTTTCTCCTCATCAATTAATTCTATAGTATTATACCTTCAGTGTCTCATGAATTTACCCACAGAAATT
The DNA here is from genome assembly GCA_028555095.1 of Dicrostonyx torquatus. Taxonomy (NCBI): domain Eukaryota; kingdom Metazoa; phylum Chordata; class Mammalia; order Rodentia; family Cricetidae; genus Dicrostonyx; species Dicrostonyx torquatus. The sequence goes on along the minus strand of JAQHUG010000306.1, from coordinate 1,704,562 downwards.
AGGTAAATCTTACCATTGAAGAAAAGTGGTTTCTTTTTAGGATAATAAAAGCCGACAGTACCTGGATCCTTCAAGCTTTGCAGCTTTTTGAGAATGTGACAGTTCTCCTATGTTTCTTAAAGATCTCCTCTAACTCTCTCTTCCATGACTGTCTAAGTCTATGACAGGCCTTGTCAGAATTCTGTTGCACTTGGTTTAAGACACATATGGCACCACCCAGCACATTGGAGTGATCATTGCCTGATGTTTCCATCTTTATCAACGGTTTCTGCCTGAGCCCAGTACCCAAATACTGCATTTCATCTGACATCTCCCTAGAGTTAAAGGATGTGGATGTCCTTGCTGGTGTGCTATTTTCATTTGATTAACAACCTCAGCAAGAACATCAAATTTATAGCCTGAGCATCTTGGCTGAGATTTCCAGTTAAATGACCTATTGCACTGATGGGAATTTTACTTGATGACCCCAAACCCAAGCTTCTCCTTTGCCTTCAAGAGACTCTTTGGCTGATGGTTGTTAAGAAGAGACTGAATGTTTTCTGCTACAGGAAGAAAAACTACTACTGTTTTGGCCATTAGTATTTATCCCAACCTTTCCACAGGCATGGATAAATAATGCTTTTTAGTTAAGAAAGTGTGGAGGTGCATGAAAATGGTGTTGCAGCATTCTACTCTGGAAAATTCACTTAGAGTTTTCAGAAAACAGAGGAACTCTTTAAATGTTGAGGTCTTATGTGTAGAGATTAGAAAAGACTGTCACTCCGTCAGAAGGAGGCTACATGATGTGGTGGGTACTATCTACAGCCCTAGGATTATAATGATAGCCCCTACTTCTCAAAAACAGTTAAAGATGTAAAGAGGTTCTCTTCTTACTAAAAATCTTGTTAATAGTAAACAATTGAATTTGCTTAAATTAAGTTATCAATAAGTGCAGAACAAATAATAAAATCACAGACACAGATATTGGGGTTCAAGCTGAAGATTAGAAAAGCAAAACAGCCAGGTCACTAAAGAAATCTTACTTCTACCAAGGCTTGGCAACTGCAGACTGAGGCCTGAGCCTTTGTCTCCTCCCATCTTATATTTCCTTTTAGTGCTGGGTTTAAAGGCATGTAACTCCCTAGTATTGATTTTACGGTGTGAGCCACCACTGGATCTATTTGTGCATGTATCTTCTGTATCCAAAAATGGCCTTGAATTCACAAAGATCCAACTGCTTCTGTCTCCCAAATCATGGGATTAAAGGTGTGTGACACCACTGTCTGAGCTCTAGTGGCTTGGTTTTACCCTCTGATCTTCAGGCAACCGTTATTTATTAAAACATAAATAAGATATCATTACATATCCCCCTTTTGTCTAAAATAAAAAAGAGAATACTGTAACTAATATAAGAAAAACTATATACAATAAGTATAATAACTATGTAATATATACAGGCAATAAATACATCAATAATGTCTAGTCCATTTGTATTTGACAAATTCAGAGAAAATACTCAATATCTATGCTAAACATCCCATTCTAAGATAATATCTTCCCTCTGCATTAAAATTCCTGTATGAGAATATTTGGAGGGTAATATTACGAGAATGCAGTTAAGTTTGGGATATACGTGATCCACATGTGCTTCCTATAGTTTCTCTTCAATCAAAGCCAGTTTTCTTTCAACTTCAGCTGATAATTATTCCCTGGAACTTTTAAAGTCCTAGTTACCATCTAAGGATTTTTTTAAAATTAATCGGATCATCAGGACCTATCCCACTTGTGGCCATAGATGGGAAATATCTTTAAGCAGTCTTTGGAAGTTATTAAAAGTCAGCTATCAATTTCTCCTGATTTGCACCTTTTGGGGGGGTGTCTAATTTTTGTAAACCTGTTTTATAGCCTAAATCATTAAGAGAATCTCCTCTATGTAATTATCAAGAGTAATTTGTTACCCCAACAAGAAAAAACTTTCTTTACTTCGTCAAACATTCTTTCTAAATTATCTATATTTGAATCAGAAAACAAAATGCCATCCATGTTATGGTAAGTTATAGAGTCAGTAAACGGCTTACATGTCATTTCCAATGGCTGACTTACAAAATATTGGCACAGGGTGGGGTTATTTAACATGTCCTTTGGGAGAATCTTATTTTGATCATTTTTAGTAGGCTGAGAATTATTATAAGTAGGCACAGTAAAGGCATTTTTCCCATCTTTTTTTCTTGTAAAGGAGTAGAGAAGAAACAATCTTTTAAATCAATAGCTGTAAGAGGCCATCCTTTAGGCAATAGAGAAGGCAAAGGAGTTCCAGACAGTAGAGAACCCATTGTCTGAATCACCTTATTAATAGCTCTTAGACATTTTACCATTCTCCATTTTCTAGATTTCTTTTAAACAAGAAATACAGGAGAATTCCAAGGTCTGATTGATTCGTCAATGTGCTGAGCACCTAGTGGCTCCTGTACTCGCTGTTCTAAAACCTGCAGTTTCTCTATTGTTAAAGGCCATAGCTTAATCCAAACAGGCCTGTCTGTTAACCATTTTTAATGTAGGGATGTTGGTGCTTTTGAAATATCAGCAGCTGTCTTGCCTTGTTCTTGTACAACCTGAATGGTTGGTGTCTGTTCTTTATAATATCTTGTAATATACTCCCTGAAATATATGTTAATCTGTGGTTTGTTTCTAAGATTGGGGAATGTTTATCTGAGTAATCCATTGGTGTAACAAATCACTTCTCCACAAATTTATTGCTACGTTAGCACCATTTGATTTTGTATTCCTCTCTGTCTTTCTGGTCCTATACATTCAACCTATCTCGTGCTCTGCTTTACCTGACATAAAGTTCCAAGTCTTAAAAATCTGAGCATTTACATCCTGAAGAGGCCAATATAGATACCAAGTTTCTAATGAATTTGTTCCACCTGCACCTTTGTCTGCTAGTATTTCAATGATGGATTTAAAATAAATTCTTACTATTTTCTACCTTTTAATTTTAGTATAATAATTTAAACTTTCTTTTTACCTACCCAGATGAAACTAAATTTCTTTGAAGAATTCTTTAATTTAAAGGTCTTTTCTGAAGAGAATATATGTAGCTTGCATGCTGTGGGACAATGGTCTTGTATTGTTTTAATAAAACGCTGATTGGCCTGTAGCCAGGCAGGGAGAATGGGCAGGGTGGCCAGGCAGGAGGTAGAGGAGAAATTCTGGGAAGAGGAAAGAGTTAGTCTGCAGTTGTCATCCAGACACAGAGGAAGCAAGATGACCAAGCCACATGGCTGACACAGACAAGAATTATGGAATAATGTGGGATGTAAGAGTTAATAAGAAGTCTGAGCTAATTGGCCAACTGGTTTAAAATTACTGTAGACCTCTGTGTTTTTCTCTGGTACTGAAAGGCTGAGGAAATGGGTGGAGCAGACCTTAGTCAATAATTGCAATGTTTCTTCTAAGACTGCTTTCGCTGCAAATATGGATACACATTTGATAACCAGAAAGGATGATGCCTAATGGTGGATGAGATCACTGTGATTTTATTTTGAAATGTATAAATGTTAAAACCACATGTCTTTATTCATTATCTTTAGGACACATGCTGGCAAATTGTTTTACAAGGCAAAGTTATCTGAGTAGTTGTTTCAATCTTTTAACATTTTAATAGTTGTTTGAGATAAGGATCTCTATGTATCTTTAGTTTCTCTCCTTAGTACTATAAAATACAGGTGTCTAAAATTAAAAGAAGCCAGTATTATAAACTATATCTTTCTATAATCTGTTATAAGTAAAAAAACATTTATTCAATTTAGAAATTAGAATTGCCATGCCCAGTTTGAGTCACTTTGTACCTGTCTTTATTATTCTGTGAGAAAAATTCCAAGACTATTTTTTGTGAACTTTTGCTATTTGTGTTTCCATTAAAAGATTTAAAGATAAGTTTTCTCCCTTTTGTGTTTATGGGCTTAATTTTTTTTATTCAAAATATTTTGACCATATTTTTCTCACCCACCAACACTAAATAATGAATAACCTCATTTTAAATTCTGTGCAGTGACTGTGCACTATGCAAACTGAATTTTAGGGACCTTTTACCCGATAAAGTCAATGTGAAAAAAAGGAAACTTATATTTTTTAGTAGTAATTGACAAAAAGAAATGACGGTTCTAGTTAAAATAAGGATTATTATTTGCCTCTGTAATACCAAGTGAAAGAGATGAGTAGAAGTACAAAGGAATAAATTCTCGTTTTAGAAGAGATAGGGATGAAGAACATCTGAAACACAGCAAGGTCAACATAGCCTCTAAGGACAGGTTTAAAACTAAAGAAATAGTGACCAAGTTGTGGGAGGAACGGAGAGGGAGAGCAATAAAAGAGATATCTTCATAGAGTGAGCCATTATTGGGTTAGGGAGAAACCTGGTGCTAGGGAAATTCCCAGAAATCCACAAGGGTGACCCCAGGTAAGACTCCTATCAATAGGTGCCTGAATTGGTCTTTCCATATAATCAGATTAGGAACTTCCATAATTTTCATCATAGAACTTGTATCCAATAACTAATGGAAGCCAAAGCAGTGATCCACAGCCCAGAATCGGGCTGGGCTCCTGCATAAGCTGATGAGAGGGAGTAGGGATCACATGAGCAAGGTAGGTCAAGATTATGATTGAGAAAATCACAGAGACAGCTGACTTGAGCCATGGGAGCTCATGGACTCTGGACTGACAGCTGGGGAATCTTCATAGGACTGAAGTAGGCCCTCTAAAAGTGGGTGACATTTATAAGGTCTGATCTGTTGGGGAAGGGGCTGGCAGTGGGAGCAAAACTTACCCCAGGTATATGAACTGACTTTTTGGAACTCATTCCCTATGGAGGGATACCTTGCTCAGTCTTGATACAGGGGGGGAAGTTAAGGGTTTGGTCCTGCCCCAACTTAATATGCCAAACTTTGTTGACTCCCCAAACAAGACCTTATCCACTCTGAGAAATGGATGGGGGTTGAAATGGGGAGAGATGGAATAATGAAGGGATAGGAGGGGGAACTAGGGTTGGTATGTAAAATGAAAAAATAATGAAAATAATAGAAATAATGTGAATTCAAGAAATGGTTCTACAGAGGAGCAAGAAGAATGAAAACTAGTCTAGGCACATGGTCACACAGAACTGTTTATGCCTGGATGGGGTTAGTATGACTGCCTGGGATGTGCTCCCCCTTCTCAGGATATTGTAGGTAAAAAGAGATGGACAATTCTGAATTCTGTGGAGTGACTATGAAATATACAAACATAATTTTTGGACCTTTTTACCTCCTAAATTCAATATGAAGGAAGGAAACTTATATTTTATAACAATAAATAACAAAAAGAGAAATTTGGGGTTCTGGTTAAAATAAGGATTATTATTTGCCTCTGTAATATCCAGTGAAGGAAATGAATAAGTATAAAAAAGAATAAAATCTACTTTTACAAGAGAAAGGAATATAAAACATCAGAATCACAGCAAGGCCAGCAAAACCTCTAAAGACAGGTATTATTCTAAAGAAATAATTGACATATAAATACAAACTGCATCAAACAGACATAGCCAGAAGAAAACTCTCTAAGATATACTGTAGCCAAGATGTCAAAAATAGAAAGCAATAATCAATATAAAAACGTAAGGGAAAAAGGCCAACTTATAAGGCAAACATATAAGAATACTATCGCATTCCATAAGCAATATTAGAAGCCAACAATGCATGTTATGACTTATTTCAATCTCTTAAAGTAAATAACCACCAAACAAGATTGTTATAGCCATCAAAGCTATAGGTAAAAATTGATGGAAAGAAAATAGCACTCTAGGACAAGCACAAACTAAGACAATGCATGAGAAACAACCAAACCAGGATGTTTGGAGGGTCCATCTTTATTTCTGTGCTTTGATTGGTTAAATAAAGAAGCTGCCTGGGCCATTTGAT
>JAQHUG010000306.1:1645983-1657958 GCA_028555095.1 Dicrostonyx torquatus | reverse complement strand
GTTTTTCTTTGGGTTCACCTTGCTATTTGGCTTCTGCAGGCTTGTAAGCTATAAGCTTAATGTCCTTTCTTAAGAACATTTGATGTGATTTTTTTTAATTGTTCAACTATCTTTAGGATCAGATGAGTCACTCAAAAAATCAAGAATTGTCTGGGAAAGGAAGTTCTCATTTATTATATAAAACCATGCTTTTTTGCTAACCTAATAAGTCATATGTCTTGTTAAAGTACCTGTTCAAGTTGATTATTTAATCTCTAAGGCCAAGGGTCTTTGTAGTTTTCTTTTTCTACTCTATAGCTATCAAGACAGAAAGGGAACCAGACTAATGAAATGTTTAATGTGATATGAGTTTTGAAAATGCATTTGAGACCAAACTATTTTATTTATATGGGTTGATCATACCTAAATACCTCAATATCGATGTAGAAACAGATGAGTCTTTTTTTGAACTATCTATTAAGATTAGTTTCTGATGTTTTCTCATGTTTTTGTTCTAAGCACAGTAAGTCAAATGGAGCAAGAGGTGATATTTCTCTTTGTCCAGTCATTTGATAATGTTAGGTATATCTGTGAAGAGTTTGGGGCTTTTGTTTAGTTTATTTCTTTCTCATTATACAGGGAAGAGTAATTGAAACGACACCCACTATTATGAAAGATTATACAGATTCTATTTTAGACACTTGGACAGTTCTCAAAGAAATTAAGCAGTTTAAAAGAAACATTTCTAAATGAAGTAAGCTAGGTAGAAAAGCATAATATATGATTTTAGTCATGTAAAATATCAAGAAGGAGTTTATTGAGAGAAACAGAAAGTAAAAGAGAAGTTAGTGAGAATTAGTAGAGGGAGATAAATTGAGGGTTAGTACTCACTGGGTACATACTTTCTGCTTAAACTAAATACAACTTTGGAAATAAATACACAACGGTAACTATTATACGGCATTGTGAATGTGCCCACTATCACCAGACATTAGCCTGAAAATGATTGAAATAGCACAATTTAATACATATACTTATCACAATTTAAAAGATAAATGAAATACACTCACTCTCTTTAGAGGAAAAAGCAAAGATAAACATCAGAGAAGCAAAAGCTTAATTATCCCCTAAATGACTATGATTGAAATAACTGGGCTACTCACTCCAGAGCACTGGGAACTAATATCCAGCAAAAATGCATTTCAAACTAGCATGTTGCCCACTTTATTAAGCATAACAGGAAAACAACATGCTAACATTCAAATAGAAAAACCTGAGTGTTCTGACTTCTGAGAGACAGAAGAAAGATACTGAAGGACGTGGGGGGCAAGAAAGAAAATGCCGAGAGGAGGGATAAAATATTTTAGAAGGTTCTTTGTTATATAAAAAGAAGCATGTGATTTCAAGTAAATAGAAAAGATAACTCGGCCCAAAATTAAGAGAAATAAGCACGTATGTCACAGTCATTGAGCCATTTAGCTAGCTACATGGCAGTCTGATCAAAACAAAAAGAACTGTGTAAATACACTATAGAACCCATCTCAGTTCCCAAGCCATTTTCACTGTCAGGACAAAGAGAAAGAGGAACTGATGCCAGCTTTGTTAAAATATTCAGAATAAGATGGATTTCAGATTGCTATTCCATATTATATGGCTAAAGAAATCCAGCATTGGTGCAGCCTTACTTTGCACGTTAATCACTTTCCTCCTGAGGCTTCCAAGGTATTTCCAAATCAGTCAATATAGTAAATGAGGGACCAAAATCCCACTGTTCACGACTGGCTTTTCCAGAGTCTGTAACTGCGAAGGGTGGCTCTGAGTGGCAAGCTGGACAGGAGTCTGTGCAATAGATTCAACATCTCCACTCCAGGAAATTCTTACTACTTCCTATTGCCAAGTTTGGAGTGGATGGAGATCACAAGGAATAGGCATTTACCAATGGAAGGCTAAGAGGCTTCCCTATGAAGTGGATGGAAGAATGCCATAGATAGATGGGTCGCTTTACCCGGGTAAATGTGATTCACTCACTAGGAACTGGCAAATCTTATCAATCGGCTTAATATCTAATCCCTGGTGGAAATTTAGGTCAAACTGAGATATGTAATAATGTTCACAGAAAAACAGTGGTGACTAGGAAGGAATAGTAATCGGCTAAAAAGTGATAAAAAGCTTGAAGACTGTATTACAATCAGCCTAGAAAGAAATACCATTATAAAGTAAGTTATAATAGAATAAAAAGCTGCTAGTGGAATTTAAGTCCACTTTTCTTTTGAAAGGCTCAAAAAGGAGAGCAGAAATGTAGAACTGTAAGGAAATTGTGGAGCAGGACAAATTACAATATATTACACTATCAAATAATTCAAAAAGTATTTTAAAAGTAATTCTCATTGTGAATTGGGTGCTCATTCTGATATTAAAAGATGATAGGTTTTTCTCTGACCTTATAGTGATACACTCCAGGGGCTGAACAAAGAAAAGAGGCACCTACAGAAGACAATAACAAAGTTTCTGGGACAAGACTGAAGTCACTTATATTAATCTTAATACTAGAAAATAGATTAATAGTTTCTTTAGAATATTATTTGCTTATTCTTAAGGTTATAATATTATTATATCATTTAAAACCTGTGGTGAATCATGACTGTTATTTAAAAAAAACTCCTTGCACAATAGAACTTCACACCAGAAAATAAAAAGAGGGAAAAGAAAGGAGGGGAGTCTAGTTGAACAAAAGGATGTCCATGAGAGTGAGAGGGTGGGGAGGAATAGAGGAAGACAATAGCAATGAAGTGATGACAATACATTCTATACAAATATGTACTTCTGACAAAATGCTTAAATAAAATACAAAATAATTTTAAAACCCCTTCCACTCAATCACTGGCTTTTGGAGAATCATGAGAGAGTAGTACGTAGTCTGTACTAATTACCGGCAAAGCAGGCCATACTCAAGGGTACTTTCATTTGCTCAAAGAGTTTAATGAAAATATAAACAAGAGTCAGCACAAAGGATATAGCCCCAAGATCTATATCATTTAAATCACCACATTAGCTTAATACATATTCTTTAAATTTAGGATGAGGGCTATTTTATAATCGTTTCCAACATCATTGTTTTGTTCTCATTTGTTAATTTTTCTTAGATGTCTTCATGTCAGTGACTTTCAGGTATATATATCCATGTACCACATGTGTGCTTGGTGTCTCAGAGGTCAAAAGAGGGCGTTGCATGGTATGGGACTAGAATTACAGATGGCTGTAAGGCATCATGTGGTTGCTGAGATTTGTGCCCTGGACCTCTGAAAGACCAACAAGACCTCTTAATCCCTGAGCCAACTCCCTAGGCATGTTACTCTTATTATTGTTTTGGATAACATCGTGCCATATCATGGTAATTATGTGAGTGGTAATAAGCAAATACAGTGCAACGAATGTTCTTTCAATTATGCCACATCTGAGCATCACTCTTGCCAAATTTTCTGCTACCAGATTGTCTAATCATGTTTATTCTTATATGCAGTTTTATTTAAATATTTACTTGCACTCTTCCGTTAAAACATTGCGTTTCAGAGATGTTAAATGACTTCCCCTGGTTGACACCACCATTAAGTGAAATCCTGGGAATTAAACCACACAGGTATATTTTTAAAAAAATTCTGGGTCTTCATAATTAACTAATCATTTTTCTTCTACCTTATGACTTGTGAAACCTAGTAGTACATAATTCCAAGTATATAAATGAAGAAATATATCTTCAAATTATTACCATTTTAAGTTATGTAAATATTTCGTTAACAAGTCTGTTTATCACCTGCTTATAATCTGCAAAAAAAAACGATTTTTTAGTATACATAACATCTTCTTTTTTCTTTTTCGCTTTCGTAGTTCTTTCATCTCTACCTTGCTCTCACTTTCGATGGTCATACACGGTTCTTGTGGTTCGTCAGGATAGAGTGTGAACATGGTCATAGCAAGAGAGTATGCAGTGACATCGTGATATGCGTGGAGTGAGCTGTCCTAGCCTACGTGCTGCTAGACTTTCAGTGTAACAACGAAATAACTGCTACTAACTACATTGCTAAAGATCTTATCCTCAGGCAATCATGAAGGAACTTACATGTAGCAATGATTTAATCTCCTAACCAACTCCATCTAACAGCCATGTTCATGTGTAAGTGAGGACATATGACACGGAAAACACAAGTAATGTGTCCCAAGTGTCGTGTCTGGAAGATACAATGGCTACACGACGAACTCTAGCATGAGATTGTAGGCCACAACCCATTGCTTGTTCACTAAAGTCACCCTCTTCCATTACAAAAATAGCTAATAATATGCTTGAAACTAGCAGCTGTAATAAATAACATTCTTCCTTATTAATACTTATAATTGATAGTATACCATGTGAAATTGACCAGGTCTACTTTCTCTACAATTTTAAATGGCGGTCTGATGCTTTAGTTTATCAGCCTGTCCCATGGAGCATCCACTCTTCAATGAATATTTTACAGATATAAATTATATTTAGTTAAATTAGTCTTTTTTTTTTTTTGGTTTTTCGAGACAGCGTTTCTCTGTGGTTTTTGGAGCCTGTCCTGGAACTAGCTCTTGTAGACCATGCTGGTCTCGAACTCACAAAGATCCGCCTGTGTCTGCCTCCCGAGTGCTGGGATTAAAGGCGTGCACCACCACTGGCGGCCTAGTTAAATTAGTCTTACAAAAGATCATGCAACTAATATATGAAAGAAGCACAAAACTCTTCTTATATTTTCAGTGCAAAATGTTACACTCTTTTTATCCAAACTGAGCTTTTGTTTCTAAGTATTGTCAATACTTTGGCATTTATTTGTTTTTAAAGAAATTACCAAGAATTATTTCTCATCTTACTTTAAATATATAATAGGAATGAAAACAAACAAAAACAATGAAATTTTTAAACAACTTTTTCTTCCAAAATGGAAAGAAAGAATTGTATAATCCTGTAAGTTATCTAGTGAAGTTATTTCTTGACAATACCTCTTGGGTTTTTCTCTAAGTGTCATAAAAAGGTTGGGAAACTTAATTAAAACAATATATATCTTTTTCTGAGAAACATCACTCAGTTTCTTTTATTTCAGCCAGTTAGGGTTGTAGTTTGCAATTGTTGTTGTTTGTTTGCTTTTCATTGAGAAGGACCATTGTAAATGTCGGAAACTATCTGGTGACAGAGGCAAGAGTTTTAGAAATTAATAGCCCAGTAATTATATTATACTGCTTCAACTGTCTCTAGCGTTTGTGTTTATCTCACCGTCAGTGACAATAAGCAAACTGGAATGTTTCTTAGCTACTGTTCTATGGCCGTGATAAGATTTCATGACCAATGTAATTCATACACAAAAGACTGTATTCGTGGCTTACAGTTTCACAGGGTTAGAATCTATGGACATTGTGACATGGAGTGTGACAACAGGCAGACAAGCAGGATGCTGAGGTAGTAACTCTGGGATTACAACGTAATCCAAAGGCATAAAACAGAGAGAGCTAACTAGGACTGGCTTGGGTTTTAAAAATCACAAACCCTTCCTCCACTGTCACACCTCTTCCAAGATCACACTTCCTACTTCAAGTGTAAGCATAAAGATAAATGAACCATTCGGTTCATGCTCATTAGCTACAGTCTACAAGTCTAAAAATCTCTTTTGATGTCCTAGAAAAATCACTTAATTATGAACTGCTTAAAATGAAACAGTTAATTATATATTTCCAGCGTACATTATTATAGAAAATAAATTACTATTCTAAAAGGGAGGAAATGAGTTAAAGTGAAGAAATACTGCATCAAACCAAGACCAAAACCTGTAACTCCATGTCTGATGTCAAAAAGCTTCTATTGCATACTCTTCTGACTTGCTGACAGCAACACTCTCTTGGACTGATTCTACTTCCTGTCTGTTGTTATCCTTGGCAAATATATCTCAGGTCTCTGGCATCTCCAACATCTCCAAAACAATACAGGCTTACTTTCACAGCTTCACACAATGGCTTCTCAGGGCTTACAGGCATGAATTCCCCTGCCACATTCCTGGCCTCAGCAGCTCTCCTTAACCACAAGGGAACATTCCATAGACCCTTTAATCCTAAATTCTCCAAAACTCTAAATCCAGGTTGATATTACCAAGTTGAACTATGTCCTTGGGATAAAACCTGGCCTTTATTTCTTGGATTATATTTGCAAAAGCCTTGCCAAATTATTGCTTTTTAAAAGCAGAAAATAACCCAGGCCTTTTCCTCTCACACATTTCAGGATAATCTGGATGAAGTCTTGGCCTGAGGGTACCACTACATTCAGCAAAAGCCTGGGTTCCAACATTAAAATACCTGGAGCTCCCTTACTCCTCAAACTGTAAATTCTCAGCTTCGTCTTGTCCTGCTTTCTATTTCTCAGATCTGCATGAGAATGATTACTAAATACAACACACCACAGTTAAGACGAGCTTGACTTGAAAGCTCCTCTGCCAATGAAATTAGTCCAAAACTGTTCAGTTAAGTCTCAGGCAGATTTTTAGGACAAGGGCAAAAAAGCAGTCATATTCTCGGCTAAAAATATCACAAGAAGAGTCTCTAAACCAATTGCAGACAGCTTCCCCGGCTGGAACTTCTTGACTTAGGTGTCAATAGTTCACATTGCCCTCTGAACTTTCTTGCATGGTCCTTCTAGGGTGGCCTCTGAGACCCTACTTATAGCATTTAACATGTCCTAGTCCAAAGTCTGGACTAATGCAAAGAACAGCATGGTCAGGCTTGTCATAAAAATAGCCCGCTCCTTGGTGCCAACCTCTGTCTTAATGACTGTTCTATTTCTTTAATAGGATGCCATAGCCTTGGCAGCGTATAGAAGAGTGATATTATTAGAGGTTTACAGTTTCTGAAGGTTAGAATCCATGACCACCATGGCAGAAAGCATGACAGCAGTCACGTAAGCGGGCATGGTGTTGAGGCAGTAGTTGAGTGCCTACACATGAGTGCACAATCATGAGGCAGAAAGGGCCTCCTGGGAGGGGCATGGACTTTTGAAAGCTGAGAACCTTCTCCTAGGGACACATCTCATCCAACAAAACCAAACCTTTTCATTCTTTCCAAGTATAAAAACACATGAGCCCCCTATAGGGAGTAATTTAAATGTGTTCATTGCTGTCATCCAAAGCCTAGGTACATACAATACATATAATATATCAACAAATACCCTGCAATGAATATTTTATTATAGTATTAATATTTGTTTAATTGCAAACATAAGAAAAACTGGGCCAAGCACTGTATACACAGACTACTTTTACTTCACACAAAAAATATTTTGATAAGAATATTTACATATTTCTGAGTCTAAAGGAAACTTTTTTTAAATTTACTTGCTTCTTGTGTTGTTTTCTTTTTCTTGTTTTTCAAACAGATTCTCACTGTGTAATCTTGGCAGCCCTGCAATGCACTATGTAAACTAGATTGTCCTTCAACTGGGTGAAGTTTTATAATATCTATGATGATGTAAGAAAGTTACTGAAATAAGATCTGACTCTAGCTATTCCGTGTGCCACAACCTTTTCCACACTAACATTTATCTTCATTGTATCAAGTGTGGGTGACAAATTGAATTACACACACATCTCTGCCTTTGGTAGACTACACCTTTATAAGAAAGAGGGAAATAGTCCTATTAAATGAAGACAAGGTGATGTAGAATACAATTTGGGACATTTCTAGAAGTTTATCTCAGTCATAAATGACATGGAGGATTTGCTCTTTAATTAAAACATTATAGAAAGTGATTGGAAATTGAACAACATTCTCAGATGTGTGGATTTTGAATGCCTAATTCTAGAGTTGTAGTGAAATAAAATGTAATACATTATCGAATTCCTTTTGCTTGTTTGCCTAGGAGGCAATGGAACAGAATTGAATCATTTGACTTTTTAGCTCTAAGTTTGAGAAGCATTCAAAAGAGGTGGCTGCAAAATTGTTAAGTAATTAAAAATAAACAACCCAGATGAGATGAAAAGAAAATATCAGAGGAATGGGAAAATTTCTACCGAGGGCAATCAAGAAAATGATCAGTTTTCAAAGGCCAGGGAGAAGATAGGCCTTCCTCCTAATTAGTAAAAAGGGGAATGTTACTGAAGTTAATGGGAAGACTTGGTGGCAAATCTCCCTGGCACTTCTGGGTTCATTTACAAGGGTGCCTATTCATGGATGAGGAATAGTCTGGATCCTGTTTGCGGCACCGCTACTGTGTAGCCATCACTGCGTTGATTATAACATGTCCCTGGGATCACAGATTATGAAACTTCCTAACTTCAAGAAGTGCCTAAGGTATGAGAAAAAGGAAAAGGTAAACAAGGTTCCAGGTCTTAATCTGTGCCTACCTCATTGTCTTGTGGTTTTATGGTGTGCTCAGATGTAAACAGAGAAAGGGATCCACTCACAAGCATGTTGTGAGATTTAAGAGAACTCTGCATCTGCAGGGCCTAAAGACAATGAAGTCACGTACTTAACAGCAGCTATTATTTTGATATCATTATCTATTATATGTAATTTATTTCACTAGTAAGGCACAAAACCTTCTGGGATAGGGGAACTAGATTAAGTCCACACATGGAGCTCTTAAATTGATCTACCAGCCTACAAGTAAGATTCTTTCTTCTTTGGCCAATGTCATGAAATTCCTATAAGTTCAACTCAGGTTGTGTTTTAAGGACCAACCTTTTGATCTCCAAATTAAGAGCTTATAGGTCTGCCTATAAATAAATTCAATAAAATGTGGAGCCCAGATTGTAGTCATTCTAAGAATGATTACAAGATAACACCTTGTGTTTAGTAAAGTGATTCCAGCAGCATTGTTATCCCAGAAAACCACCCTGAATCAATCAGGGTGAAATATTCCCCAGGACTACTAAACATATGCTGAAGCCAATTTAATTTTTTTTAAATTTATACTTTATCTTTTAAGTTCTCTGCTTCAAAATGTAAAGTGGGAGCCTTTGCTTTAATAATTTCTGCATCCCTTTTTCATAACAGAGAAAAAGATTTATACAAATGGGGAAGCAGAAATCTTAATCCATTATGCACTTCCCTATAGTAGTGAAATGCATAGTAGAAAAGTTTCTGTCACTTATTTCAATTATATATGACTAGAAGGACTACAGGTTTAGATATTCAGAATGGAAATGTGACCAACCTACTTTGGGGCAAGTAGGACTGTTTACATTAAGTAAATCCCACATAGGTGTTTTAATGTTATGCATGCTAAAACAACCATTCACTCTATGCGCTCAGGTCTAGGTCTGTTGTGTTGCATTTTGTCAGACTGAATTGTGAGATATTGTTCATTTTCCCCAAATCCGTGTTCAGTGACTTACATGGGAAACTTGAATTTGAAAACCTTGTTTTTATGCTGTTGAAATCAAGACACAATGCAAATCAGGTTTTCCTTGAAAGAAGGTCACATAACCTGTAAATTTCCCTTGGTTTGATTAAGCAGAAATTGTGAAAGTCAGTCTTGTGAGTGGATCAAACTCAAAGTTCATTAACGTGGTAAAAAAAAAAAATCTCTACATAAATAGAAAGAATGTTGTCAGTAAAACACAGGTAAAGTTAACTGGCTGGTAAAACCTCTGCTTTGCTTTCTTTTTGCTTTAGATTTCCAGTTAAGAGAAGAAATTCAGTTATTCAGATTTATCTGGAAAATGTAAAGTGGGGATTATTTTAAGCACGTGGTGAAGGAGTGAGCACATTCCTTCTTTACTTTGATTTATTTTCAGAATTACAAATGATTATATTGGGCTATTCCAGTATTATTAATAATTAGTTCAGGCCCCTAAATAGAGCATGGGTTTAGAACTGCAGGTCATTATTTTAAAGCAATCTCAGGCTAGAAGTCAGTCCATTTCCTCTGTAATCACTTGAGAGTGAAGTATTCAAAGATATGAATGTGTTTTAAAATTCTATTAGAACACTGCTCTCAGCTCTATTTCTTATCAATAGTGGATGTGCTAGATTTTTTTCCTTCCAATGACAGAAAAAATGAACAAAACTAATTTTAATTGTGAAATATAAATCTATTCTGTACCTCTTTTATCTCAGAGACATCATGAAAAAAAATAATGATTGATGGATGTCTGAATTCCAGCATTTTTACTGATTATATTTCTCTCACATCCATCCCTGGCAGAAATTTTGAGTTCTATGAAGAAAAAAATCCCGAGAAGACAGTGAATTACTTGAGAAGATATTTTAAAGGCATATGTCTAGAGAATTGTAGTAGATGCCATTAGAATTTTTTAAATATCCAATTTACATTGCTGTGGAAAGATTCTAAATATCAGAAGCAGGTAACTAGCAACTTTGAACAATTACAATGTCACTCTAGGGTCTGTCTAGAAGGCTCAATGGGTAAAGCACTGCCTGTAAGTATGACAACTGGAGTTCGGATACCCAGAACTCAAAAAAGTAAATATAGGGTAAGGGCGACAGCCCACCTCTCTTCCAAATTCTCTGTAGGTAGAGACAGGATGTGCATGGGGCAATATGGGTAACTAGACTAGCTTTGTCAGTATTCACTTCTTCATCATCTGCTTTCATTTTATGGAAATGAATTCTTCTTCAGAGTTAGCCTTAAGCCATGTGAATCAATCTAAGCTAGGCTTACACTTTTGATCGGTAGCTCCTAACCCTCTTTAAAGCTTTCATAGAATTGAAGACTAAGCGACTCACTGTGGATTAGATATGGGTTTAAAGGAATGTCTGGGCTAGTTTGTTCTCAGTCTAGAACACTAGAACTTCCTCTATATTAGCAATAAAGCTGTTTTATTTTCTTACTACCAGTAATGGAACATTAATGGAGAGGCAATATTAATTTCATGAAGAGATTTTTTTTCTTTCTATTCACAATCTCTCTATTTCAAGAGATCTATCTAATCTTTTCACCCTGTTTAAATTTCAACTTACTTTCCTCAAATGATAATCATTTACAGTTTTATATTTAAAATGAGTGACATTTGTCTTTTTGATTTGACCACTTACAGGACATGTAGGGTTATTAATTGAACTAATTTCAGTGCTGATTCATTTGAGAAAAGAGAGAACATCCCAAGAAAGAAAGATGAAGAAATCGCTGATCAGTAGACAATTAGAATGCAAATATTTCGTAATCAAGGTATGATCTCATGTAGACATGGTCCATGAATTTCCTGAATTATATTAGTCCCAGTAAAGATCCATGATCAATTTTCAACATCCAACAGAAGAATTATGAAGAAGATGTTTGAAAGTTTAGAATAACCGAGTTGTAATAAGACATTAATGAACACAGGCTGTTTGAAAATGATATGCTAAGAACCAGTGGATATCAGTTTGTCATCAACCTTTAATTTGGAAACAATGCAGTATATGCAAAGTACAGGAAAATAAAACAGGACAAAATGAAACATGTCTGCAATAAGCATCACTCCAGCTGGTTGATGGGGGAATTGTAATGACGACAGCAGATTTTTTACAACTTTAGAAATTCATGAGTCCTTATATTTATGAGTACAATAAATAGAATCTTCCGATAACTGTGTTAAAAACAAAGAGACTAAATAAAAGACAGAATTCATTCTATTAATACAAATGTGTGTATGTGTGTGCGTGCGTGTGGGCTTTGACCAATTTCCAAGAACTTCAAATCGACTCAAGCAGAATTTCTTATTAATGTTCTTATGATATTTGGTTCACTTTTGGGTGGCATCCGATTTGTATTTAAAACATTATTAAAATAATTTCCTTGTAGCTTTTATAGTGCCGCAAGAATTGCTTTCTTTTTTGTATCACACATCCTGAAAGGGCTTAGTGGCTCAGGTTTGAAAGAACAAAAGAAACTTCAAGTGTTTACATAAGAATTAGAACCTAGCTTCCAAATTTGTTGGTCTAGTCTATTTCTAGATGAACTAAGAAAACGGTTTTTATATCTTTTTTTCCTTTTTTTT
>JAQHUG010000306.1:1632417-1645032 GCA_028555095.1 Dicrostonyx torquatus | reverse complement strand
CAGAGAATATTTCACATTTGTGTATATATTATTAATTATATCCACAGGGAAACACCTTCTGTTTTTAAATGTCCAGGAACTTTGGTAGATTATTAAATATATCACAATGGAAGATACTCTTCTTTTGCAGTTTACCATGTAACTTCTGTAGAAATGTGTCTCTCGGATCCTTCTCTTGTCATTATTGAAAGAATCAAAGTGCCAAGTTATACCTTGTTATTAAATCTAAAATAGAAGAACTTAATAATATATTTAGTAGCTAACAGTATTGAGCATCTTTTTACACATTCATTTACCTTTGGTGTAAGCCAGGCTTTTCAGTGTCCAAATATATGAGACAAATATTTTAAGGTTACTTAAGTTAACAAAAATTTTTTTTAAGTCTATGATTATCATTAAAATTCTAAGAGTACACCCTGGGAACAAAGTTGTTTCATTTTTATAAAGTTTGATCGACAAATTTTAATTTTGTGAATTATGTCTTGGTTTGAAACCTACGATGTGTTGTTTTTCTCTCTGGAGTCACTAAGATACTCTTTCTTTATTAATTTTTATAGTCATTTATTTTATAGTTTATTATTATTTATTGCACTTGTTTATTTTATAGTTTACACTTATTGTATATTTTAAGATAATTCAATAATTTGTGAAATTTGTGTTTAGTTTGATTTCTTTTTCTACATAGTTAATTTATATATTTTTTAACTAAAATAGAATTATATCACTTTTTACCTTCCCTCTCCTCCGTTCTACCCCTCTTAGGTATCCTCCCTCCAACACCTCTCATGTCCCCTACTCTCAAATTGATAGCCTCCTTTTTGTTTGATTATTATGGTATACGTGTGTATGTGTGTGTGTGTGTGTGTGTGTGTGTGTGTGTGTGTGTGTGTAAGACTATGCATATACAAATAAATAAATACAAATGGTTCAATAAATTTTTGGGGTGTGTGTGTGTATGTGTGTGGTGGTCTCAGAACTGACCATTTTTTGCATTTGGATGCTTAATTGCTACAGAATCACTTATAAAATCAAACCTTCACTTAATTATCTTAGAAGCTATATCAAAATCAATTTAATACTTTTGTGTCAGTTCTTGACTCACGTTTTAATTGATTTTTGGTTCTACACTTTCATAAATACTGTCTGGATTAGTGTAACCTTATAACAAGGGTTGCTTTCACACACTGTGAGTCCTGGGTATTCTTTCTCTTTCTCAGAGAGTCTAGCTAAATCCATAAGCCCAAGTTCAGTGTGAGAAACTGTCTCAAAAGATAATTCAGAGAGTAACAGAGAGAGACTACCAACATCAGTGTCAGGCCTTCACACGTGCATGCATACACTCATGCCCAAGAATACACGCAAAATCTAAAACATTTCAAGAATATGTGTAATATAAAAAGAAAGAAAACAGGGACTTACATAGATTTGGCAAGAGTTGAAGTTGGAAAATAAAGACATTTGATAATAAGGGAGAAAGACACGGAGATTTGAAAGGGTCAACTCATTTTTAGTTAACATATATGCTGTAGCATTGCTTGGAGAGGAATAATCCTGTCCATTTAGAGAAGCCCATCAAGAAATATTGCTGAATGTGTGAGAATCACAAAAGTTGTTGACTGCGGGTTTCTTTCCTGCCTGCTCCTGCAGCCTTTAAGTCTCAAAGAATCACACAGAAGTCTAAATTAATTATAAGCTGGTTGTCCCAGGAGGTCAGGCTTCTTATTAACTAATTCTTATAACCTATATTAGCCCATTATTCTTGTCTGTTAGCCATGTGGCTTGGTACCGTTTTCGGCGAGGCAGTCACATCTTGTTTCTTCTGAGGCTGGGTCACTACTGCAGACTCAAACATTTTTGTTGCCCTGCCTATACTTCCTGCCTGGCCACTGACCAATCAGCGTTTTATTAAAAATAATACAAATGACAGGAAAAAAGGCCCTTGTCCCATAGCAAAAAGTGACATCTCAGCATCTTTCCCCTGATACTCATCTGCCACTTATTTTTTCAAGATCCATGTAAAAAAGAGAGGTGTTTTTATTTGTTTAATGTATCAGTTCTTAACCACTTAAGAGTTTCTTTGGGATACCTGGCTTTCAAGAATCTCTGTATAGAATTAATGAAAGTCATGAAATTCATTATCTATTATATTT
Organism: Dicrostonyx torquatus; assembly: GCA_028555095.1. Classification (NCBI taxonomy): domain Eukaryota; kingdom Metazoa; phylum Chordata; class Mammalia; order Rodentia; family Cricetidae; genus Dicrostonyx; species Dicrostonyx torquatus. Next base: position 1,642,882 of record JAQHUG010000306.1, on the reverse strand, counting down.
TTTGTAAATATAATAGAAAACTACCATCATTTTTACAGAACCACTGATTTTGGCACTAGGTATTTTATATTAACTTACATCAGTTACTGACACCTTGAAATTTGCCTTGCGTTTACCATGATCTATACTTTAGTCTATTTATTAATGTTTTCACATAGGAAAGAACCTAGTTAAGAAAACATGTATCAATATATGTCAGATTTGTTTTTAAGACTATTTTGTTAAACATATCTCAACATATTCTTAGTCCTATATATTTGAAATTATGCCATTAAAGTAAATTATTCCTAAAGATTTCTGATTTCAAATATTTTTAAACAGTTAATGTAGTCAGAGGCTACTTGTTCGATTCCCAACCACTGAAACCCCAAATAAGCACACTGAAACTATGAATTTCAACCCTGGTTTGGCCTACTAGTTTATGCATATTTCTTTCTAGCTCTTACATTTTAAATTAACTCATTTCTATTAACTTGTGTATTGCCACATGGTTGTGGCCAACATGTAAGATTCACTCTGGCATCTGTTTCATGCAACGGAAACATGGCATCTCCCTGACTCTGCTTAATCTCTGTACATCTCTGTTTGGATTGCCTGCCTGGCTTTACTTTGTTAAGCCATTGGCAAAAAAAGCTTTATTTATTAACCAATAAAAGCAACAAAAGAATATAGAAGGACTTCCCACACCAAGTTAATGAATTAACTATTGAAGAATTCCAATAAATTCTAGAATATGTTCCTTTATTCTCTTTCCCCATTTTAACATTCCAGAAAAATATTCCTGTCCTTCATTAGACTTTTGCATATCTGAGTAAGAAATCATCTTTAATAGCATGCATATCCCATCAAGATAAACCTGATTTGCTTAAAATATTTTACATTATCTACTTTGCTTTCATTAATATTAATAATACAATTAAAACATGAAATTATTTTGATCTATGCTGAAAGGATCTTTGATGTAAATTATAGAAGTCTTAGGAGAGGAATAAAATGCTGCATCACCTTATGCTACTGTGAATGCAATTCATTTGAAGATCCAGTCCAATAAAATATAACCTTTTAAGTCTTTGAGTTGTATCATATCTCAGTATTAAAATTCTTGAATAACTAAATTTATCTCATTACAATGTACTTATTGTATTAGGACTCTTTTCTCTGTTTTAATATTTGTCCTTTCTTAAGTATTAATTTTATTTCTGATTAGTTTTGGCATAATATGTTTCTTATGGAGTCTTCTGAAGACAAAGGCTTCCAGGGATGTTAAGCAGTTCTCATTGCCTTCTGTCAGTTTCATTTGTGGGCAAAGTGATGATGTAATCTTTCTTTCTTCTCCTTTTTTTAAAGAAGAAAACAAACTAACTTCTTTCATTTTACATACCAATCCCAGTTCCAACTCCCTACTCTCCTCCCATTGTTTCCACGTTTTGCCCCACCTCATCCTACTATATCTAGGCTGAGCAAGGTATCCTCCAAAGAGAATGGGTTCTAGAAAGCCAGTACAAGCGGTAGGGATAAATCCTGGTGTCACTGCCAGTGGCCCAGCAGTCTGCCCTAGTCATAGAACTGTAACCCACATTCAGAGGGACTAGTTTGCTCTAATGCTGGTTCCTTCCCTGTCCTGCTGGAGTTGGTGAGCTCCCACTAGCTCAGGTAAACTGTTTCAGTGGGTGTTCCCATCATGGTATTGACCTCTGCTCATCTTCTTACTCCTCCCACTCTTTCACTGGACTTTGGGAGCTTGGCCCAATTCTTTGCTTCAAGTCTCTACCTCTGTTTCCATCAGTTGCTGGATGAAGGTTCTATGATGCCATTTAATATATTCATCAATCTGGCTAAAGGACATGATCAGTTCAGGCATCCTCTCCACTATTGCTTAGGGTCTTAGCTGGGGTCATCCTTGTGGATTTTTGGGAATATCTCTAGTGCCAGATTTCTTGCTAGCCCCATGATGGCTCCCTCAATCAAGATATTTCTTTCCTTGCTCTCGTCTCTCTTCTTCTTCCACCTCGAATATCCCATTCCCTCAAGTTCTCCTCACCCCTCCTCTTCTCCTCTCATCTTCCCTTTCTGCCCTCCCTACTCCCCCCACCCCCATGATCCCAATTTTGTCAGGTGAACTTGTCTATTTCTCCTTTCCATGTGGATCTTGTTACTTCTCTTCTCTAGGCTCATGGACTATAGGCTTGTTATCCTTTGCTTTACACCCAGTATCCACTTACGAGTGAGTACATACCATGGAGTCTTTCTTTAAATTACATTGATAAGTGGATTCATAAGTCTTCACATAACATAATGAAAAGAATGCTTAAATTGTTGAGTAATATAGATTTTAATTCTAACATAGATTTCTGAACTTGATTTAAGTACTGATACCTTTTGAACTTTATAATCTTGGTTGGCCTGATGCAGACCTGCTGCTGTTTCCTTCTACTTCTGTCTTCTAGAACTTCTTTAACATTCTACTGACCTTCTGATTTTTACTCTACCTGTGTGATCTGAGATCTATGCGGAGTTTATTAATATGTCTCTGATAAGGACACTCATCACCATGCTTGGTGGCCTTCCCTCAGTTCCGCTCATCTTTTTTTTCACATAGACTTTTACTGTATAGGGAACTTTCAATCTGGACTGTTTTCCGTCTCCTAGATACATGTCAAAGATGTTTCTGGATATATCATTCATTGTAACCTAATTCTCCCATTTAGTAGCTACCACAGACTACTACTTTTCTCAATGTGGTATATTAGAACTGGGAAAGTTATATAAGCTTCTTGTTTCAGTTTGCTCAAGAGGAAAACCCTTGATGTCGCCATCACTGAGTTGGTTTTAGTATTTATTGAGATTGCATCTTATAACAAACCAAGGATGGAAATTTTCTCTGGGTAAAAATCTTAGTCACTCAAATCTGATAATCAGAGTTGGAACCTTAAATCTCACATAAAAAAACAGATGTTGTGACATGTAGCTGTAATACCAGAACTCCTAGAAGCAAGATGAGAAACAAAGATTGGGGATTCATGGGGAAGACTGAAAGATTTCTACCTTGGAGTATGTAGCATACTGACAGAAACAAAAAAGACTCTGAATCAAGAAGGAAGAATTGAGAACCAACTCCTGAAAGTCGTCCTCTAACACTCATATGTGTACCAATGCACATGTACATAGATTTGTCCACAGATGCACATAAATATATAATTTAGAAAAATACAATTTCTAATAATTTTACGTATTATAAATATTTCTATGAAAACCATTTTTATTTTGTTCTAATTACTATTATCAACTCTCAGAGATTTAATCATTTATTTCTCTAAGAGAAATTTTGACCTAGCTTCCTAGCCTTGTTTCTACTCAGTTTCGTGGACTTATTTATTTTTTTAAGCTCTCTGACAACTCTCTGCTGCTCAGTCTGTTTAGAGTTCTGGTATTAGATTAACATTTGAATCTAAAACATCTTTATGCAGATTTCTAGTGTTAAGCCATGTGTCCATGGTGAAACACACATCTTTCCTGCCAAACACCAGCTTCACTGCCCAACCATACCATCTGTTAGTTGGTCTGTCAAACTGGAAACTATGGAGACAGCTTTAACTTGTTATCTCTTCCCTATTTATGTGATCTGTATTCTATTTAAAGATCTGTTTCACTGAAAGTGCGCATCAGAAGAAGAATTTTTGTATAACAATTCTAATACCACAAGTGGGAGTTACAGAGAGAAAGAGAACATGAGAGGGAGAGAGGGAGAGAGGGAAAGAGAGGAAGAGAAAGAATGAGTCTTGTTAGTGCAGAATTAACTTTCTTGAGGAGCTTCTTCCATGATCTCTCTCACCGCATTCTTGTCTCTTGTCATTTTAAGACCATTGCCTGATTTCCTGTGCTATGAGTTGAATTGAAGCCCATTCTGTCAGTAGCAAATCCTGGACCACTGAACCACATCCCAGACCCACTACATTTCTTTGGTGTTGTAGTGAATTTATTTGTTTTGATACAAGGTCTCACGAGACAGTCCTGTCTGGCCTGGAATGTTCTATGTGGACAAAGTTGGCCTTTTGCTCACAGAGCTGCGTTTGCTTCTTAAGTGCTAGTATGAATGTGTGAGGCAACATGCCCAGCCAAAAATATTTTTAAATATAGTAATATATCTAATTTGTAATATTCTGCTTTAAAAATAAAATGACTTCACTATCTTATCTGCTATTAAGAGTAGCTTCCAACTCTGTCTTGTGTTTTCAAATTTTCTGTGGTTTAGTTATTTTTGCAACTGTTCACTCACATGGCCCTATGATTCTAAAACCAATTAAGCCACATCTCTAATCCGCACCCATTATAGCCCCCTTTGTTCAACATAGGATGCTGTACCTTGTCTTGAGTTCCATCTCATCTATCAAAAAAAAAATTCTTTCTTTTTGTCTTTTGTGGCCTAATTGAAGTTCCAATGTAACTGTGGAATTGTCTTTTCTTCTATCTTGTCTCTTCTATGGAGTAAAAAGTTAAAGTCAATGAAGTATAGAAAGTCAAGGCAGGGTGAATTTTTACATAATCGTGAGAGTCTAAGATGTAGTTGTGCAACTAGAAATATAGTATGTAGTCTGATAATGTCAGAGTCTTCAACTCTATCTCTCAATTTCTGTTATTCTTCTTTTCATCATGAGGCAAAAACAACAGAGATAGTCACTTAGGCTCAAAGTTTTGTTGTGAATGAATAATTTTACAGAGACAAGAGAAAAATCTTTATTTCCTTGAGTATAAAAGAATTGTTGAAAACTTTAAGGAATTAACCACCAAGGCCAGAAGGAGTCCAAGTATAAAGAAAATATATATAGTATCAAGTACAAACTGACTATATGTGTGTGTTATGATTTTAAAACATTAATACATAGGGACCATGAAGACTTTGGGGGAGGGCTGAAGGGGGAGAGGAGAGGCAGGGAGGGGACCAGAGAAAAATGTAGAGCTCAATAAAAATCATTAAAAAATAAAACATTAATACCTTAAAAATCAAATGAATACAAAGATATCCCTCTACAGACATGAGAAGCAGCTATGCACAGATGTGGAGCTAGCTAAAAGGCTTCATCAAAACTGGGAAATTATCATGCTTGTAGCAATAAGAATGAACTTCTAAACTCAGCACAACTCTGGCTATTTCCTTATTTTCTTGGAGCTCACAACCCAACACAATCTGAAATCCTTGGAATGTTTCTGCAACTTGTATTTCCTATGTAGTTACAAGTTAGGAGTAACTAGCAATTCCATTTGAAGGATTTCTTTCATTGAGAAGTGTCCCCAGGAGTCTTGGGGAGACTTAATGATATTTGAGTTAAAGAGAAAATAAGCCACTGTGACAACCTCAACATGCTTCAGAGATTCACTTGCTATTCCTGAGTGTTAGGTAATCTCAAGGGGTTTAATGCATTCTAGTATCCCAGAGGTGTGATTAAAGGAATGCAGCGTGGGAAACAGAAACATTAGTTCAACAGAGTGATAAAACCAACATTATGGTACTATCCAGGGATTTCATCAGCAACAAAATGAGGACAGGAGAATTGGGCCATGAGTGATCTTATTAAAACACTGGGTGAATCCAATCAAAGTGTTTTGACTATTATGTTCCCTGATGACAGAGGTTATCCTTGTTCTAATTTGGTTTACGGAATACCAGAGAGGCAATAGCACTAAGGGTTGTGTTTTGAAAACTTACAAAAATGTTGTTACTTTGTAACAACATGAGGGGATACACAGAAAACACACCATAACTAAAGAGCAGTTTTAGTTTTAAATTTCTGAGAAGAATACAGTTGAATTAGCATTTGCCAGATGTCAGCTGAGGTCTTGAGGATATGGACAACAACACAGTCAAGAGTTTTATTAAAAGGAGTGGAGCACACCTATCTATAACCACCAATATCTAAATAGATTATAATGGAAAAAATATATAAATGCTTCATGTAAAATAAAAACTATTTTTAAATCTTTTTTAAAAATCTGTCAGATCTATTCAAAGCATCGCCCATATAAAATTTTATTTAATCCTCATAAAAAATACAGTAACATTTTATGATAAGGAAAAATATGCTTAGGAGATTAGATAACTTTCCTAAACACCCAAAAGTTGGTAGCTGATCCACAGTTTTAATATAAATTTGATTAATTCAAGTGATAGTAAAACCTATTCTAACTTGGGAGCCAATCCCTAAAGTCCCACTTTACAAAAATAAATTGTAAAGAAAAAATGGAGAAAAACAAATACTACAGAAACTAACTTTTGTTGAAAAGTTATTATGCACCAGACATTAAACAGGTGTTATCCTTCTATATCTTACTCAATTTAATAAACTGGAACTTAGAAGCTTTTAAATTACTTCTTAAGGGATAAGCATCTAGAGAATTACAAATACAAGAATCAAATTTAGTCTATGTAGCACAAAAGTCTTTTATTTCCTATATGTGATGAGCCTTATGATATTATAAACTCACTAATTTCATCTTGCCTAAAGATTATTTGACCTAAAGAGTATTGGCTTAAGGACAGGTTATATTATTGAGCTTGCACTAACATGACAAAACCAAAATCAAATCAAAACAAAATATGATCTGGATGATTTAAACTATGGAAATGTATTTCTCTGGAGCTCCTAGAATTCCAAGGTCAGAGATTCATATTGTATATTCTTTCTGATCCCATGAGATTCTTTATCTTTCCTTTTCCTTATACTATGATCAATCTAACTAATGCTTATGCACTGACTGTAATAAAGCCCAGTTGCGTTGCATCTAGGGTTTATGGAATTATCCAAGTTAGGGAAGTGGTTGAGTGAACCAGCTTTCTTCCACCCACCTTTTCCCATTTTCTTGCTTAGTGAAAATTTTAGTGACATTTATGAGTAATGAAAACAGGAGTCAAGGCATTAATTCTTGAAAATGAGACTCCTTCAAGAGGAGTGTTAAAATCACAATTGTTCAGAGGCTATTTTTCTTGATTTAGCATGAATGCCTTTCTGGGAATGTAGCTCACTGGTAGAGTATTTGCACACAGAAGACCCTTGATTTGATTCTATCATTAAACTATAAAACAGAGTGAGAGTGCATTATTCTGGGTAATTTATGTGATAAAGAAGGAAAAATTCTGAAATTCTGGTACATCTTATTTTCAAGTTCTTTACAAGTCCGAGTTTAATACATATGGGGTAAATGAATGCTTTTAATGAGGTGAAAGTAACTGTGGCTTTGAGATATTTTTACAAACTGATGTAGGTACACGAAGAAACAGAAATCAAGTAGTTTTTATAAGAGCAAAATATGGCAGGAGAACAGTTCCTACTTGCTATAAAGTCCAAGAAACAGTAACTAATGGAACAGGTAGCTGAAAAGTAGTTACACAAATTTCAAAGCTGTGTAAATTCAGTGAAGAATGTCTTTTCTTAGTTTATGTTACTAGATATTTTTCTAGCAAAATCAGTGGAGAATATGATATTTTACATAAGGGCCTTAACAAGATGAACTTAACTTAGGAATTGTTCACTCGGTTGTTGTGTATATTCTCAGAATTGGAAACTAGATGTTGGAGTTAAACTGTAAAACAAATGGAAAAGGGTGGACAATATGCTTAGTATTTAGTCCAATGAAAGGTTACAGAAGGAAAATCTAAAATTTCACTCTGTGGATCTTTTAAGTACATGTCATTCATACACACACACACACACACACACACACACACACACACACACACACACGTTTTCCATGACTGTTAAAAAGCAAAATATTGTAAGTTAATGAAATTCAAATCTCTTCTTACTCTATCCAAGGTACTTATGATTAAACTGTGTTGTCCAAAATGTCTTACCTAGGCTCTATCATTTTGGATCACAGTTACTAGTAAACAGCAATTGGCTAAAGAAAAATTGATGTTAAAATCCACTTAATTAAACAAGCACTCACATATAAAAGCTCTGTAGATAAAGGTGTAACTGAGATAAACCCCTCAACCAGTTGCTGTACACCCTTTAAACACAGTCAAATAAATAAGAGCATGACCAGAAACAAGCTTAAATACCTGGAATGAGGGTGGGGAAACAACTAGTTTAGAAACACACTAGTTTAGAAACACAGAATTAGAGAACTGTATCCATAGCAGCTGTGTTTTGAAGACTGCAGAGGTAATAAATATATTCAGAAATATCTCAGAGAAAGATCACTGTGTACAATCTGGGATACCTGAAAACATGCTATACACAGTTCATTGTCCTGTAAACACATCAGTGCCATGCCTTTATTTTCTATGAATATAAATATTCTCCATGGTAATGTGTGCCATACAGGGGAAACTAGAGCGGCGTGTGCCTGTGGGCCATGATCACTCATATTTTAGTCAGAATAATAAATTCTTTATTTTAGGGAAAGAATGTGCATTTGTTGACTGGTTTACTGCTATTATTATGGCTTTAATGTGTCCTATAAAACAATGATAGACTAATGAGAAAGACTAGACACTTGGACTTAGGGAAACTCAGTCATGATCAAATGTTATAAGGAGTTTAAATTCTGCTCTGAAAAATTAGGATACATATATATATCTATATATATGTATATATAGATATATACATATATATAGATATATATATATATACTGTGATAGATAATGATTACTACCCACATAAATAGCTTAAGAGAATAAAGATAAATTTATAAAGTTAATTTTAAGAGTATATCTTATTTAATCATTGTTATAATTTTTATCATTTTGACATGTCATCAATATTATAAAATATTGATGTGATACCTGATGCTTTTCTTTTATATATGTTTGAAATTTAGTGTTTTAAACTGAAAGAACTATGTTTTTGGATTAGACATAAGTCAAATGTTCAGTGGTCACATGTGCTCAGAGGCTACCCTAGTAGTAGTAGTGCATAGAAGACAGGTCAGATTTGAACAATAGATGAGAAGCCTGAAGCCATGGCCCTAACATGGTATAGCTACTCATTCCTAAATAAAACTCAGTCTGATAACAAGTACACAACTATGGCACCAACTTCAATTTATTTTGCTCATACTTAAACCCAAAGTAAGTCCCTGTTCTCCATTTATGAAGAAAAGATGAGTCCTGAGGAAATCTGGAAATCACAAATCTACACAAGGCAAGTCTAAACCTGTGGAGGTGTCGAACTAGGGAGCTCCTGTCAAAGAACGGACTTCTTTTCAGCAAAGGTTGTCAAGCATGAGAAGATTTAGCTATGCTGTGAAGGATTTTCCACATTCAGCTAAGATAGGACAATTTCTGCACTGTCATTAGATCTAGTTAGAATTAAGCACTAGAGGTAACTAAGGAGCTTAAAAAAGAGGCAAAATACCTTCCAGATCCCCTCAACCTATTGACACACGGTCACACATGGAGATTTTTCCCTTCTATTCAAATAGAATGACTCTTAATGAGCCAGGCACTACAGGCTTCAGTTGCAAACTTGACATCCTACAAAGAAAGCCTAAGGAAGTTGCATTCTATAGGGCTAAAATGAGAATTTGGGGCACAGTGTCTGTCTCAACATTTCATTTTCCTCTGGGAAGAGTATCCAGAGATAGAAATGAGGAAAAGTCTCCAAAATATTTTTAAGAAAAAGGCTAGTATTTTTCCACACAGCAGATATAAACTCAAACTGCATTAACAAGGCAATTAAAATACAAATGCACTAAAAGTCCTAATGTCAAAACCCACATGTCTCTTTGTGCCTATCAATGACATCATTAAGAAGATAACTTTAGATGATGGAACATCTCTTTCCAAAATCCCCTCTTATTATACAGATCACTGTCTATATAACGCTATAATTCAGCACTGGATATTTTGTGTTTTTTTAATTCAAACATATTATTTTTTTGCTTTATAAATAATACCATTCAAGATTTTCACCTCCTCCCCTCCTTCCATTCCCCTCCCACTCCTTCACTCACCTTCCCTTCACCCCCTCCAGTCTTAAGACAGGGCAGGGTACTCTGCCCTGTGGGAAGTCAAAGGCCCTTCCCACTCCAGCTAGGCCTAAGAAGGTTGCATCCAAACAAACTACAATTCCAAAAAGCCAGTACATGCAGTAGAATCAAATGCCAGTGCCATTATCATTGGCTTCTCAGTCAGCCCCCATTTTCAGTCATATTCAGAGAGTCCAGTTTGATCACATGCTCGTTCAGTCCCAGTCCAGCTGGCCTTGGTGAGCTCCACTTAAATCAGGCACACTGTCTCAGTGGGTGGATGAACCCCTCGCGGTCCTGACTTCCTTGTTCATCTTCTACCTCTTTCTGCTCTTCAACCAGACCTTGAAAGCTCAGTCCAGTGCTCCAATGTGGGTCTCTGTCTTTATCTCCATCCATTGCCAGAAGAAAGAAAGCATCTTTAACAAATGGTGCTGGCATAACTGGATGTCAACCTGTAGAAGAATGAAAATAGATCCATATCTATCACCATGCACAA
>JAQHUG010000306.1:1604805-1619320 GCA_028555095.1 Dicrostonyx torquatus | reverse complement strand
AGTCTGTATCTATAAGACGGGCAAGACCAATGTAATGTGTCATGTACTCATGCTTAGGTCTCTCCTCTTGTCCAGCTTCTTTTATCAAGTCTTCAACTGGTTATGTAAAGTTCTACCAGACTGTATATAAAAGTAGGGAGAAGGGACAGTGCTGTATTTAATTCTCCTCATTTCAAGTGATATTGTCCCAAAACAGTATCACAAAATATCCTTAATGTCTGGTTGAATGTTAGAGCTCCACAGATCATGCAAATAAATATATAAAGTGTACCATCATAATCACTAGACGGATGCCATAGTTTGTAATGGAATTTTCTCTAGAGATGAGAAATTGTGATTTCTCAGTGCTGTGTGGGCTTTTTTCATTTTTCCCTTAAGATGTCATGTATCATACATCCTTTCTGAAAAGACTGACAGTTTGTCACGTATCATATAACCAATCTGAAGAGTTGAAAAGGATGAACCTAAAAAATACCACCTTTCTCAGTAGTCCTGTCCACAACAGGATGTCTTCTCGGCTGTTGTTATATTTTGATAGCTTTTAAAAATGAGCCATATTTCATTTATTTTCAAAATGCTTAATGGAACATCTGTTTTCTCATTTAGCTTCTGCATAGTTATATTTTCTGGCAGTCACATTATTTACCTAATTCTTTTGTCTGAAATGAGAGTAGCAAATGGGTGCAATTATCTTTACATGAGGCCACACCTCATTCATAATAACTATATTAGACAATATTACTATTAAATTTGTGTTATATATTTTGTCTAAAGTATCTTGTGTTTATTGATTTAGCAAGACTTGAACAATCACATAAAGTTTTGTATATAAGAAACCAACTGTTTAGTTGTATGTACATCAAACTTTCTAGAACATGTGGGTTAAACACAGCTAGTAGAGGGAATACATGTAAAAGGAGTTTGTAAAAGAGTATGATACATGCTACTTTTCTGCCTCTTGTATAGAAAATGAAAACAAAAAGTTGAAGGCATTTTACAGCAGTGTTTTTCCTTGCCAATATGTAATTTCTGATCATTTATATAAAGTTTTAAAAAGGAAACATATACGCAAAAAAATAGAGAATGGATAGATTTCTGTTTCTTCAACACCAGGAGTTAGTAAAATATTTGCTTATTGCTAAAATTTTAACTTCAAATGTCATCATAATGTTTTAAGTTGTGGCTCTAAGTGAGAGTGACAATGTCCATCTTTTTCTATACTCAAAATGGATATACTGCTCTATTTTCTGTAGCCAATATTATGTAGTTATGCTCATAGTTCATTTTATTTGTGTATTTTATTGATTGAGTTTAATGACTCGTTTTAAAATGAGGAAAGTAAGTTACTAACCTTGAAAATGTTTTTAGGCCAGTCATTTAATTTTAACCTCAATGTGGCATTTTAGACAACTATCATTTTAGTCAAAAATATAATTTTTCACTGTCATCTTTAAGTTCTATGAGATCTGAATATTCCCTTCAAAGGCCAGACAAAGGGTTATGTTTAGTTAGTCATTTAATTTTGGATTCTACGGAAATCAGAAGCTTAAACGAAGGTGTCATCTAACAGCATCAAGCTTAAACATATGGGAACAGGAATCATTTAAAGCCCAGAGATAGAGCAACAGCCAGAGCAGATCAACTCCTGAACTGGACATTAGTATGGGTGGGCTTAAAAGGTTTGAAAACAGAAGAATCACTTGATATTCCCACATTGTTATTGCCAGTGATAAGTCAAGAGGGTATGTGTGTGACTGTGCACATATTTGTGTAGGTGTTTGGCATGGGGATAGAAGATGTCATTGAAGTGTAGAAAACTGATAGAAAGACATGATTAATAAGCAGTTTCCTACACTACCTTTAAAAATATTACATCATCTGTTACAATGAAAAGAAAAGATTCTTTTACACTATAATAAAAAAGGCATAATGAGGAGAGGGCAGTGTAGTTATACTATAATAACAAAGCTCTTAAAACAACTCCAAATTTAATATTTGTTCTTATGCTGTCACATAAAGTATTGTGAGATTTAACTCTGTGAGTGTTGTAAAGGTAGATTAAATAATAGCCTAGTTTTCAATTAAACCAACAGGAGTCATGGAGACTAATGTGTGCTAACTAATTAGAGACGACCTCTTTGATCTATGACTACATGGACATTCCACCACTGCGTTTACACTCCAAAGTCACAGGAAAATCATTGTAACTGTGGATATTATTTTTTAAAGGTCAAATGATGCATGTATTCAATATTCTTTTAAACTCATCAGATAGGTGAGTCGATCCTCAGATAAGAAAGGAAGCAAACGAGAATTGAAACTTTCATATCTCCACCAAGTAGGGGATAATTCTCCCATACACTCAAAAATTGAAAACCAAGATATTTTTATCTCTCTCTAAAGTACATTCGGATATTGATATTATTAACTTAGCTTTGCAAATTGAAGATCTGAAATTCAGAGCTGTAACTTGTCTATAGCTACCAAGTTCAGTAGATTTGCAGCAAAAATTTGGGTGTTATTGGTGACCTTGGCAGGTGTTCTGCTTTTGACAGTCAGAAAGGTTCAGAAAGGAGACAAAGGGACCTAGAATGGAGAAAAAATATGAGTAGAGTAAAAACGATCCAGAACGTTCAAGACTCGTTCTGGACTAGTTAATGCATTTATGTCTTAGGGTTTTGCTAGTTTGGGAAATGATTGTACTTATTAAAAATCATTTAGGATATTTTGATAGTGGGTTAATAAGGGTACCTATCCAGAGTGCTGTGTTTAGCAAATACTGATATGCATGATTGTTCTTGTGTATGAATTTGATGACTGTTTTTTAACAAGTCTATTTGGGAGTTATCATTTACCTCATTTTATAGCCGAGGAAACATAAAGAAAACCTTCTTATTAAAGATCATACAGCCAGTGTCAGAGAGGACAGTGGGAGGAAGCCTATGTCCTTAATCATAATGGTTAGCCATCTGTAGGAATTTGATGATCCTTCCTTTCAGCAAGAAATTTAGACATACTGGTATGAAATATCAATGATTTTTCTCTTTTGTCAATATAAAAAAACTAGACAAAGAAAAGAAGTGTAATTAAAATCAATTCTTCATAAAAGGAGTTTTTAAATGTAAAAAAAAAATCCACCGTACCTTTCTTTAAAGAAAACAAAACAAACTATACAAGACAACAAACAAAAATCAGTAGCTGAATGGAACACATAAGCCAAACTATTTTAAAGGAAATCACTGTGAAAAAAATGTAGGGTTCAGTAAGTCAGAAAAAAATTAATATATTTTATAAATTGGGAAAACACCAAACAAGCACAGAATATTATGATTTGGTTAAAGCAGATCAAAGCCATGTGCTCTTGGTTTTCTAGAAAATTGATATGGTTAACGGAATTCATACATGATGAGGTAGAGCTTTACTGACATATAGTCATATTCATTTGCGTAATGTCTTTGGCTTTAGGGTTATAAGAAAGTAATAAATAGTTGGGAAAGAAACCATATGGTCTATGAAACTGAACATACTGTCTGTGTAAAGATTGGAAGACTCTGATCCAGTGGTCAGAAAAGTATAGCACTTGCTGGTTACTTACACAACAATATTAAAACTTATGCATTCAGCAGTCACTTAGAAGCAGTAGTGCTTTGTAAGTAAATTCTGTTTTTAAATTTCTCTTCTCTCAGAAGATTAGGGACTTGCTAACAACAGTAGGACCACCCACAGGGCCGCTTGCTGAAGATATGGGGACAGGTGGTAATGTTCAACATTGTGTTTCTCACTAGTTAGGTCAAGAACAAAGGAATTTGTAATTTGTTTCTTCATCTTCCTGGAATATGTTGTTCAAAACAACAAGAATAAGCAATATACCTAAAAAAAACCTATTCACCTGTGAATTTTATCTAAAAATTTTTATGTGTGCTAAGTACCATTACACTTTGGGTTGAGCACATATTTGTCTTTCTAATGAAAGTATTTTATAACATTCATTTGCCAAACTGAGTTGGTGACATAGAGTAAGTGTTTCCTTTCTTTACTTTTCATCCATCTTTCTGAGTGTGAGTTTATATAAAATTAAGTTGTGACAAACTCATGCAAAATAATCTTAATCAATTCCCCTCGATTATCTTTGAACCCTGTAATTTCGCACACATTGTCTCTAACATGTTGCTTGAATCTGCCTGTAATTTTCCTACTACAATCAAAAGTGAGACCATAAATAATAAATAACTCAGAATAACATGAGAAATGGTTTAGCAGTTAAAAGCACTTGTTTCTGCCAAGGTCCTAGTTTGATTGCCAGAGCCTACATTAGTGGCTTGTGACCATCAATAATTCCAGTTTGTAGAGTCTCAGTGCTCTCTTCTGATCTCTACAAGCACTCAACATGCTGATGGTATGAAGACATATATGTAATAAAACACTTGTATACATACAATAAATATTTAAAAATTGATAGATAGGATGACACAGGCCCAATTGGAACAGATACATATCAAAATAAATGGCTATCTCAGGCCAAGTGCCGATGAGAGGGTTATGGAAATGCATTACTTCTGTACAGTGCCAGCTTCACCCTCTCAGGATCAAAATTCATATGATTTCTCAAATACACCTGCTTCACAGTATCATCTACATGGCTTCCTACCTGCAATCACATGCGCAGTTTGAACTGCACAGTTGAGATAATCATGTAAGCTGTTTCCCTAATGTTCTGGGGGCTTTGAACTGCAGTAACTTTGCAGACCACTTAATAGTCTAACACCTATTCATTTCTTCTCCTGTGGTTTTCTCTTTTTCTTCTTCATTATCTCATGAGCTTCTTGAAAATGTGGGCAGTGGATTGTTAATCTCTATGTCTTTTAAACGTAACACTTTATGTTGAGAATACCTGAAACTTCAGAGGGAAAAAGAAAGCAAGTTTTGTGGTTGTATATAGCTAGAGTAATTTCTCCATTAATTTTCATTAGACTAAGTAACAGGCAGGGTTCTAGGGTTTTGAGGGCACAAAAGCAATCTAAAGAAATGAATCAGCTAAAAATCTCCTAGTAGATGACAGAGGCTATTCCCCAGGATGCCCTCCTTGTGGTTTTTACTAAGTACCCATGGGCATAGCTGGCTTTGACCAAACACCAGTCAAGACAACTTCTCTTTGTTACATAACCATGCACTCAGCTAATGAACTTTCCCAATGGGAAATTCAATTTCCTAACAAAAGTTTGAGACAAAGATGCGTGTAGATATCCTTGGATCATAATTGTGCTATTACATAAAAAAGCCTAGTAGAAATTTACCTCTCTGTCTGTATGTATGTATATATGTCTATGTCTGTCTTTATCTGTGTGTATGTGCCTGTGTGTGTGTGTGTGCATGTCCATGTGCACAAGGAAGTTTGTGTGTCTCTATGTGTGCATGTGTGTGTGTGTGTGTGTATTCACATTTACACAAATATGTGTTGAAGCAAGAGGACAGGTAGAGTTTTCATTTCAAAAGGTGCTGGCTATTTTGTTTTGTTTTGTTTTTCTTCAGATAGTTCCACTCACTTTTCTGGAACTCACCAAGTAGGCAGAGGGCATGACAGTGAGTGTCAATGATTTACCTGTCTCCATCTCCCCAGTGCTCAGATATAAGCATATGGCATCACGCCAGGGATTTCTTTCTCCTTCTTTTTTAAATGTAGATTCCGGGGCTCAAACTCAGTCTCTTACACTTGCAAGGCAAGACCTTTCATCTCCCCTGCATCTTATTTTATGGATATGAACACATGTTTTCTGATTTCTCATTGCTGCTGGTTCCCTCCTTTCCTCTCCTTTTTCTCTTTCTCTTTCTCCTCCACTCTCATTTCCTACAAATTCAGATGTGTTCCACTCAACTGTCCTGCTCTCCTAGTCACCTGATGGCCACAGCTGCACTGTCTTCCCTTGCAGGCTTGACTGTTTTCATATACACTATCAAATGCAGTTACTTTTTCTGGTAGCTTCTGCAGTTTATTCGTTGATTCAGGCTTAGATGAACACCTGATTTTCTTGCTCATTTTTACCTACTTTTACTCAGTAAATTCAACCATATTTTTTAAAAAAAAATAACAATACTTAGAAAGCCTAGTAATATTTTCTTTAGGGCAGATATCCCCACATAATCTTTCCCCACCTAAATATAACAATAATGCTTCCTTCATTAAAATCTATGTTTAACACTACAGGTTCTCTGTTGATATAACACTACAATATATCTTTTTTTAATATATTCAGAGATGATTCATGTTTAGTCATTAGTACTAATTGTGTGTAGTGTTTTGTTTTTACACCATTTCACAGTATGGGTAAAACCAATAAGGTATGTAATATTATTTTCAGAATATTCTTGACATTGTAAAAACTGTTCTACACTAATTTTTGAAGTTTGTAAATTATAAAATTAGGGTGTCGGATACCCAATATTGAAGGTTGAAAGCTTCAGTGTTATTAAATGTTCTAAAAAAGGAAAGGATAGTTTTCACACACATTTATATTGTTCCATAATGATATTCTGCCTTATGAAAAGTGTATTGTCCTCAATTACTACAGTGCTTCAAAATTTTTGTTAGTAAGTTTTTCTTTTTTAATTATTGTATTGTAAAAATCCACTGGGTATTTTTATGATTCACATACTTTTTTAAATATTCATAATTTTCTAACAGAAGCTTCGTATTTTATGTTGAAATCATAACTATATATACATATAATAACTGAGTCATTCCAACCCCATCACATTCAGTAACTCTTCCCTTTCTCAACTGCCTGCAGTCACCAAAATCTATGTTACCTTGCATAATAATAGTGACACTAAGTAGCCATTTCTACACTTGAAGTGATGAGCTTGGATTGCAGTTTTAGTTTTATCAAACTATCTTTATGGTTTTTGTTTATCTAATTTACTTATTCCCCCTTCTTACATTAAGCTAACAGTCACCCCAAATCTTTGTGTTCTTATTTCCGAATATACAAATTTGTCAGAGAGAAGAAAGAGAGAGAGAGAAGTTTGTAAGTTATAAAATTAGTGTGTTGGATACTAAATATTGAAGATTAAAAGCTTCAGTGATGTTAAATGTTCTAAAAAAGAAAGGATGGTTTTCACACACATTTATATTGTTCCATAATGATATTCTGCCTTATAAAAAGTGTATTGTCATCAATTAATTCAGCGCTTCAAAATTTTTGTTATTGTTTTTTAATTATCGTATAGGAGAGAGAGAGAGAGAGAGAGAGAGAGAGAGAGAGAGAGAGAGAGAGAGGAGAGTTTTCCATAAATAAGAATAAGAATGGAATTTGGAACCTAAAGATTAATGTACAATTTATTCCATCTCATTGAAAGATTTAAGAGTTTATATTTGTGTCCTAGTACAAGATTGTAACAAACACAGAAGTTGATCCTTACTGTTTAAACGTCTGTGAACTGAACTGCTATTTTATAGACAAGAAATCTAGCATTAACAACTTATAAACTCCTTCCCCCCCTTTGTTTTTCACCCGTGTTCTTCTGTCCTTCACCTGTTCTTGTCCAACCACAATATTCTTGACCTGTTCCCACTTAAGGACCTTGGCAATAGTCTGGTTTGTCTAGCAAGCATTCTTATTGTTAGAGTGCTCATCTGATATGTTCTTTAAATCATCACCTTCTCAATATACTTCGCCAATCCCCCCAATTTAAGTATTTTTACCTGGGAGGCTCGCTCTTATTATTCTAATTAACATTTCTCTAGATATCTTTACTACTGGATTTCTCACCTGGCATCCTCATTTATAAACTTCCCCAACTTCCTCACTTGTGTCTAAATGCATGCGCTCCTTCACACAAATCCGCCTACCAACTTTATTTTGCTAACAGTACTTGTTGCTTTCTAATGCATTTTATAAATTCTTATTGATTTTGCAGACTCTCTTTCTCATCTGTGATATAAATAACTATCCCGATGGCAATTCTCTCCCTATTCTATTTACTATCCTATCCATGGTACATGGGAAAACACCCTGAACAAAATAACTAACCAATGGCCATCTCTCCAACAACAGCAAGTTAATACAAAGATATTACCAAATATGCACATCATTTATGTGTCCTGAGAAGAGTGATGCCGTTCATGAGAGAAGTGGCCTGCTATAATAGAACTCTTAACCCCCACTGTGGCAAATAGTGTTAGATTTTCATGGTTAGAAGTCAGAATCCTTTGAGATTAGAGAGAGCATGTCTTGGAGAAGAAGCCAGCTTCTACCATACCAGCCAAGGGAGAAACTTCAGGATTTCACACAGACAGGTCAGTCCTCTCACTGCTCTCAACTTCTGACACTCTGAACAGCTGACTCTTCATTCGGGGAACTCTCAGAACATATCTGAAGGGAATTTAAGGCTGAAACTTCCAGACCTCTCTGTAAACATGAACACACCCATAAAGATGAGTCATTTGAATCCACTCTTGATGTTCGGGGTGTGGCAGGATGCCATGCATATTGTGGAGCAGGGCAAATCTTCCCAGGAGGTGGCCACACCAAGGGTGGTGGAAGTAAAGTAGAGATAATTGACATTCTCAGCGACAACTTGGCTGAACTATTACCACTAGCATTAATGTTAAATTTGAATTTACATAAATGTTTCTGTGTTTTCACTGATCACGCATTTGCATGTCTCAAAAGCATGAATTATTTGCACCAGTCATTGATTTAGCCTAAGAGAAGACTACATATTTTTAAAAAAAAATCTATTACAAGTAAACTTTTTACTTTTCGCAATCAGCTCTAATTATAGGTCAAAAATATTAAATCTATCTACCTTTAACAAAGAATTCTCAAGAAACAGCTATAGCCTGACAATTTCATTCTGCCTTCCTACCTTCTGGATTGGGTTTAGAGGTAACAAAAAGATTAATCTTTTAATAAAAAAGATTAAAAGTCAGCATTTAACTCTTTTCTGGGAAATTGTATTTCTTTTTATTATTTTATTTTATTTTATTTTGAGACAGGGTTTCTTTGTAGCTTTGGAGCCTGTTCTGGGAATCACTCTGTATAGCAGGCTGGGGGAAACTTTATTACTAAGTTTATATAATCTCATGATTTTCAAATAAGAATGTGTTATTTTTTTTCAGTTTGACTTATTTTGGAATTTAGTATTGTGAATTCTGAGGCATTGTCACAACTGTAACAGTATTAATAATTTACATTGCATTAAAATGTTAAAACTTACAAAATGCCTTTGCTAACATTGTGCCATTGAATTCTGTTATCCAATGACTGCATGCATGACAATTCAGTGATAATATGGCCAGAAGGCTGGAAACAGACACTGGACACTCAAACACACTAAACACACTAGCTACTGCCTAGTCTTGCAAGTCCACAGGCCTTGGAAAAACATGTGTGAATTCTGCACGGTCTACTTTAAACTGAAAGCAGAAAAAATAAGAAATTCAGTTGTATGTACACATAATAAGTCTGACCTGTGGGTTTCTGCCTGGCATTTTTTCATTTTTATAGTTCTTTTCATTAACTTATACTTTCAATAAGTACCAATTTGTTTGCCACTTACTATCAAATATAAAACAGTAAAAAAAAAACAGCCTTCATGCAGATTATGTAATATCAATTATCTTGTTATGGTTGGAGTAAGTAGTTTTACTGTAATACCTCTGTTATTTGATATAAAGTATGTTATGTTCTTTTGTTTTTCTCTTAGAGGCAAGATATTTGTGCTGGGCCAGTTTGTTCAGGAATATGAGACACCATTTCATCAGTTGTTCACTGCCCTTTCCCTTTCATCTTAATTTTATGAATTGATAAATGGACTTCATCTAATTATAAAGCTTTAATAAGACCTTTGTATTGCAGAAGTAAACATCCCTTCTGATATGAAATGACAGTGCTTTATGGTAATCGCTTAGAAGCTGAAATTGTACATCAAACTCAGTTACTAGTGTTCTAATGGGCCTAGATTGTCATTATAAGCATTCAAAGTCTCAGTGAGCTACTATGTGACATGGACATTAAGGAAATCGTTCAGACTGGGACATGAGGACTTTGAAAGCCAGGTGGACATGGGCAGTGGAACATGTTTCTGTTTTCAAGTGTAGGAGAGGAAATCAGAGAATCTAAATTGGATGAGACAGGATCACAATGAACCAAACACAAGACTCTTCCAAACTAAAATACAAAACTAAGTGGTCTTTCCTACTAAATATCATTCATTATAATGTGCTTGGGCTTTAATTCAGAATGTAGACCATGCCACAATTAAGACAAGATGTAAAGGTTTCTGAGGATACCCAGGGCAGTAACAACTCTTTCTTGCGCTATATCCTGAACTATCTTAATTTATTTCAGTGTTTTTTCAGAAATGAATGATGAGTTGTTAATTCCAAAAATGATAAGCATATGTTCAAGCTTGTTTTTTCTCTTTGATAAATTACACGAAACATTCATTTTTAAAGCACAAGACAGACTTTTCAAACAGTTAGTGTTCATACTACCCATGTGTGACTTACTGTGTTGATCTGATTTACACTCACATTGAGTATTCTGGGATGCCTACAGTCGTGTGTTGAGTGACATCTATGGCATCATCTTGATAAATGTCATAGAAAAACATGGATTTGTTTGTGTAAGACACAACTCATGTCTCAGTTTTTATAATTAATATAACAAGTAGGTGAATGTGTGGTTATAATTTGCTTGTGTTTTAACAAATAAATCTTTCCTGATGATCGGAGTGTTGAGCTAGCCACTAGTTAGACATAGAAGCCAGGCAGTGTTGGCACACATCTTTAGTCCCAGTACTTGGCAGGCAAAGGCAGACAGATCTCTGTGAACTCAAGGCTACATGAGATTGGTCTAGTCTAAAAGAGGAACGGAGTCAGGTGGTAATGGCTCACACCTTTAATCCCAGTACTTGGGAGTCACACACCTTAAATCCCAGAACTAGGAAAGTGGAGACAGAAAGGGATATGGCTGGGTAGAGAGAGAGGAATATAAGGCAGGAGGACACAGGAGGGTAGAACATTCAGTCTGAATACTTACAGAGACAGGATACCCCATTCGATCTGAGGATTTTGTTGAGGTCAGAATTAGTGGCTGACTGCTCTGCTTCTCTGATCTTTCAGCTTTCATCCCTAATATCTGATTCCAGGTTTGTATTATTAACACCAATAAGAAATCATTCATATTTTTTCAAATAACTGACATGGAGTTAATATGAATTGCAAATGTTCAGCCAATAGTAGTTCAGACTTGTTACTAGCAAATTCTTACATTTTAAATCAACCCTTATTTTTTTATCTAGGCTTGGTACCTTTTCTTAATATGGCATGCCCATCTGGTTTCTCTCTGTATCTGCTGAGACTTCAACATTCTTCCTAGCATTCTCTGTTTGGCTCTCCCCCTGCCTTATCCTGTCCAGTTATTTTCTAGTTAGCTTGTTTATTAAACCAATCACAGCAACAATTATTGACACAGTATAAATGAATATTTCACACTAACAGAGTAAAAATATTCATAAGAAATCTTGTCAGTTATTTTTGGACCTTATCTGCTTCATTATCAGCCAACATTGATATTGTAATGGCATTTCATTTGTATTTTAAGAAATAAAACTTACCTGAAAATCAGGAAGTAAAACAGTTCCATAGGTCAGCCTTACATACCAGGCACTGGTAACAAACACTTTTAATCCCAGTAGCCACACTAGTTGCCATAGAAACTGGGTGGTGCATGCCTTTAATCCTAGTGTAACATGCTTTTAATCCCAACCATAGAAAGGATTATAAAACCGGAAGAGACAGCTCTTAGTCTCAGTCTCATTCTGAGATTCCAGAAGGCAGACTTGCCATTTTGGAATAAGGTATAGGTAAAAGCCAGTGGCTAACTATTTTGCTTTTCTGACTTTCAGATGGAACCCCAATTTCTCTCTCTGAGGTTTTATGAATTGTGCTTCATGATATAAATCACAAAATATAAAACTCAGCAAGACTTCAAAATAAGATGTTAGAACCAAAGTATCAAAGGTTTTTTCTTGAAAACTGGTGAATAAGTTTCACAATTAGAAAAAAATAAAGGACTGAAGTTATAAAAATAATAGAAGAAAGCCAGACTGAACCCAGCTCCAGCTGTGGCTCTCTGGGGGAGAGAGGGAAAGAGTAGCCTCATTTAAAGAATGTCTCTGGTTTCTCAATGATGCTATGAAACACCATAAGCGAAAGAAACTTGTGGAAATGGTTTACTTGGCTTATACTTCCACATTTTAGTGAATCTTTAAAGGAAGTCAGTACAGGAACTCAGAAAAGGCAGGACCCTGGAGGCAGGAGTAGATGCAGAGGACATGGAGGATTGCTGCTTACTGGCTTGCTCTCCATTTCTTTCTTATTTTCCTTTTTGATAGAACCCAGAACCACCAGCCCTGGCATGGCTCCGCCCACAATGGAGTAGACCCTCTCACAACAATTACTAATTAAGAAAATGTCATACAGGCTTGCCTACACCCCACTTTCTCATTTGAGGCTTCCTCCTCTCTTATGACTCTAGTTTGTATCAAGATGACATCAAACTAGCCAGCAAAAAAAGGTAAATCAAGTATCCCTGATGATAAGAGCTGACAATTCTGCCCACTGTACAAGCACACGGCTTTCAGAAGCCTTACAGTCAGTTGTAGGTCTGGCTAATACAGGGCCATCCAGAGAGACAGTTGCACAGTGCAGACAGTTCGTGTGACTCAGAAGGTTACATCTGGGCATCATTTTGAGAGAGAACCTACTGCTTAAAATTGAGCTACCCTTGGGAGTTGATAACAGGGAATCATCACAAGTCATGAAGCTTAAATATAATCTATCCAAGTCCCAGAGTGTGAGGAAACCCTGGGAGGCAGCTGTGGAACGCCAGGGAACAGGACACTGACAAACACAGACTGACAGCTGGCAAGCGATTCATCCCAGGCAGTGAAGTATACAGGCAAAGAAAGCCCCTGCAGTCAGGGCTGGGGAGCAGACCTCATCAGTTGAGAAAAATTCTGGACTTGAAAGCAGTAAACCTAGGGTCACTGCCTCTAGGACCTCTTCTCTTCCTGAAGTTCACTACTGTAGACTACAAGACATCTGAAGCCCAATGTACTGCTTTACATCACAATCATATCCCCCAACCTGCTGGAGGATTAAACTTAGTGCTATGGAAAGCACACAAACAAGCCTTTCTGTAGAGACATCCATGCCATGGTTACTTCTCGTATTTTAAGCACACCTGAGAGACTCCCAGATAGACTACTAACTATTCCAGTGAGTGCAATCTGGGAGTCTTAAGGGTGTTGTAGGACAACTTTTCCTTTTAGAAATTTCATCTACTTTCCTCCTTTAGTGTCTGTCCTTTATATAACGCTGACTTCCTCTCTCTTATATCCTTTCGCTATTTCTTGTCTTGAACTTATTTATTTAAGTGATCTCCATGTTTACCCTAAATAATTTTAAACCTCATTAACAATCCAAATTGATTTTGTCTGTTTCTATTTTGTAATCATCCGTGAAATGTTGAGTGGAACATCATGGATTTTAGGTATATTTAAGTGTCTTGTATAGCTTGTTGTTTCATCGGTCTCTTTTCTCTCTCTTAATGACACTGACACTTGGGATTGAACCCTAAAAAATATGTTAATTATTGGAACCATCCTCAAGAGGAATAAGAATATATATCCAAAATAGCAGATGTTCAAATCACAAACATAAAATAAATGAAACTCCAGGCTATATAATAACTCCAAAACATCACACCAGGCACTAATAAACTCCAGGATACTGGAATGGACTTATGTCCAGGCGAAGAACTGTAAATCTTACTAAAGAAATTGGTAAATGACTTAAAGAAGATACAAACAAGCACATAGTAAGAAAATCAATCAAGGACCTAGAGAGGAAAATCAACCACATAAGAAGAGAAGGTTACCACCACAGATGAGAAATTTGAGTAATGACTGAAAAAGTCAGAAAAGAAATTGCCATTTTCAAAAAAAATTGAAATGCTTGAAATAAAATTTAACTGAGCTAAAACCAAAGAAAAACAAAACAAAACCAACAAACTGGAAACTATGAGGAAGGGACTCAGAAAAAGGGGATGGGACACAAAATCAAGAAAATGATACATTTAAACATCCAGAAAGAAAATGGAGAGATGAGCCTTATGAAAATGTTAGTGACCTATAGGGTGTTACCAAAACTAAAGAATAAGTGGGGTAGAGTGAGAAGAAATATAAAAGTATGGGGGGATAAATTCTTTGAGATTGTAGCAAGAAACTTCCCAAGGGTAAAGGAAAAAAATAAGAATCCCCAAATTTTACAACCCCCAAATCTATATAACCAGCGAGATCCGTAATTTGTTATCATCATCTCAAAACACAAAACAAAGAAACAGTGTTAGAATCTGTAATAATAAGATCACTATTCACTTAAAATAAAAGCATATAAAATAACAATATATGTCTCGGGAGAACTCATGAAGGACACAAAGGCACGAAA
>JAQHUG010000306.1:1567627-1581953 GCA_028555095.1 Dicrostonyx torquatus | reverse complement strand
AACTGACAAACCTGTTTGGGTGAAATAATGGTCTTTGACATCAGAACAATTACAGGTCTTAGAACACCTGGAACAAATGGCCATGTGTGTGAGTGTGTTTGTGTGTGTGTGTGTGTGTGTGTGTGTGTGTGTTGGGAGTGCTTGTATAAATAGTCTCAGTCTCCTGATAATTGTGTAAAAGGCTCTATTTAGATACAGTTGACAACTCAATTAAATTTGAAAGTGGCAATATCTTTTCTGTTGAGAATTTCTGATCCATATGATTTCATTTTATTACCTTACCTTATTTTGTTAGCTAGAAAATCTACTATAACGTTTAAGCAGTGGGTTAAGAACATTAAGACATTTTCTTCTTCTTTTTGGTCTAAGTGGGAGCAAGTTCACTCCTTTATCATTGGTTATTACTAGGTTCGTCTCTCAAATAGACACCATCTAAGGTCAGCATTCCTTCTAGCACAGTTTTCCGAGAGCTTTCGTGAAGAATAGGTATTATTTTACAAACAATTTAACCATGCGTATTTAAAAGAACTATTAGCTTATTTTACGTTAATTTAGATATTTTTAACTGTTTTTATGTGTTATAACAATATCAAATTATTGAAGCAAACAAATATTATACCACTGACCATGATATTTATTAATCTGTTTAGGAGAAAGCTATGTCGTGATAAATTTACTTTTTAAAAGGATTTGAATATTACTTTTCTTCATGAGTTAATTTTTGAGATTTTTTTCTCACTATGTTGTCAAAATTGAACATACACTTGTTTTTTACTATCTTTTCTGATCCTTTCTGAAATCTGCATGAGTTGTTCTGGTGTCATTGTTATCATTCAATGGTTTGGATAATTTGTGTCTCTTCTGTCTTTTTTTTTTTTTGAGCACCATGGATAGAGATTTATCAATTTTATTGAACTTTTTAAATACTTTTTCAGGGGGACGGGTTTACAAGACAGGATTTCTCTGTGTAACAGTCCTAACTGTCCTGGAACTAGCTCCTGTAGACCAAACTCACTGAGATCTGCCTACCTCTGCCTCCCAGGCACTGGGATTAAAGGCATGTGCCACTACTGCCTGGCTCTTTGTTGTTGTTGTTATTTTTAAGTGGTTTTTGTCTTCTCTTTTAGTAATTTTTACTTCTTTCCTATTTTCTTTTAGAGCTTTATTCTTAATTCTTCTTTTGTATTTAACTTTCTGACATAGGATTACAAGGTCTTGGATTTGTGACCTTTCTTATTTTTCTAATACAGGCATACAATGTGCTGTCTCCTTTATTAATATTCTGTGATTAGTTCACAGATACATTTACTTTGAGACAACTTCCAACATAACTTGCATTTCTACTTTGACATATTAGTTATTAAAATATTTTAGTAGTTGGTAAACATTGGGAAATATTCAGGATTATTTTAGGGCATTCATTTACAACACAATACTGATATAAAATATGCTTACTATGGATAAAAATGTTTTAAATGTGTTGAGATTTTGTTTTATCTATGTTATACTATATATTATAACATGGTCCATCCTGGGAAATTCTCAATACATACTTGAAATTAGTTTGTATGCTCCTATGACTGTAATAGTCTAAAAATTCCAGTGTCTCATGCTGCTTGACCTGGCTCATATCTTCTGTATCTTTTGTCATTTTCAAAGGGTTTGCTACATTTTGAGAGAAGCAAACTTAAATTTTGTCTGTTTGTGAATTATATACACTTTTGAAGCTCTAGTTATTTTGAATTTTAAAACCACCATTAGATGTGTTTATATTTAATTATAGCCACTTGGTAAATTGACATTTTAATTCATGTTCATAGGTTTCTAAGTTCTGGTTTAGCTCTACTGCTTTATTTTCTTTATGTGCTTCATTTTCCTATGACTTTTATGCACCACTACCTTTAAATGATAATTATGCATATCCATGTTTTGCTTGCATGTGCATACAAGCATCATGTGTGTGCCTGGCACAGTAGAAAGGATATTGTATCCTCTGGAACAAGAATAAGAAGAAGTTTGTGAACTGCCTTGTGCATACTGAGAATCGAACCTGATTCTCTGCAGG
This sequence comes from Dicrostonyx torquatus, assembly GCA_028555095.1. Lineage (NCBI taxonomy): Eukaryota > Metazoa > Chordata > Mammalia > Rodentia > Cricetidae > Dicrostonyx > Dicrostonyx torquatus. The sequence goes on along the minus strand of JAQHUG010000306.1, from coordinate 1,579,888 downwards.
AGCAAATGTTCTCAACCACTAAGGCATTTCTGTAGCACAACAACTTTTGTTTGGAACATAAATATTCAGTGTTTTCTTGCTATATAGTTTTTATTCACAGAAATATCTTCGACTTCGTTCTGGGTAAAAGTCACTTAGCTTTAGGTTGCTCAAAACATCGGGGTCTCATTTTATAATTGCTGTGTACTGTACAGCTTTCTTTAGTCTAGATCTAACTGCTCTCCAATGCAGAAACAAGACCCTCTCTACTACACCACCAGTGTCTATGAACTAGGGAGATTTTTCTACTTTAAGTTTGGAAAACTTTGATCCATGTCTTCCAGACACAATCCGTGCTGTGAAACCCATTGTTTTAAGATTTAGTAATCTATAGTTTCTAGAATTTTACTTGCGTATAGATACTGATAGACTCCTTGATAAACAATGAAGATAACTACAGATGGGCAGAGTCTTCATTGCCAGTCCAGTGTTTTATAAACCCTAGCAGTGTGTTCCTCCTGCTTCTGCATGGCTTGGAAATTCCCTCAAAGCCGTGAGGAATGGGTGGGGTTCATTGTCCTTCTCTCATAAAAAGATTCCATTCAGGATATTTGTTTTAAAAATCATAAGATATTTTGCACTGGTTAATAATCCCGGACAAACCTGGAAATAGCTACATGATCTCCCATAATATAAATAAACCCTTATATCTCATACGCACAAATATGTCTACACAAGTTTGTGTATCAATTCAGATTAATTTCTAAAAGTGCCATGGAATAGTTTAAAAGGTTCATCATCTATTTCAGTTCTTCTTGGTAAGAATTGCTGTATAAAGCCAGGACTTTTCTAGATACATTTAGAAAAGTTACACAGGGAAGAGATTAACTAATTTGTAGACATTCCGTTAATGGGAGTCTCAAATGCTGAAAGCATCTAGCAGGTTTTCATTGGCGTTCTGGCTTTTAATGAACAGAGAATTGAAGTAAAACACATCTTGGTTGGTAAGTTAAACTAAAACATTATAACTAAGTCATAAAACTAGTGCTGAATTGTGTAAACTTTGCAAGACTGGATACAGAAATCAAAAATGCTCAGCTTGGAGTATCGTCCTTGCTTCCATCATTAATCATTCATGCACTTAGCAAACTGTATTTAATAAATCTTACCCCTTATAACTCATAAAGTTATGAACATGCAGAAAACTTCAGCAGTATGTTGAAAGATTAAGTGACAGTGTGTCACAAATACACTTCTGCAATACAAATCTTATAAAAGTTATTATTTCATGGGCAAAAAATTCAGGAACTTGAAATACATTAAAATGTTAAAACAATGTATCAAAAGCAAGAAAATAGAGCAATATGAAGATGAGAAAATGCAGATTTGTGTACTAGAATCAAGACCTAGTTTTTAAAAATCCTCTATAAAAATACATAAAATACATAGGGAAGTCTTTATTTAAAAGGGGAAAGGCAGGATGTGCCCACCTTATGGTAAGAAAGAATGGAAAGAATGAAAAGAAAAACCAGCATCAGAGATCAGGGTTTCAGATCTAGCACTTTTTCTAGTTCTGATAAAGTTGCAAAAAACTTTTGTCACATTAGGTTTTCAGTTTCCCTATGCTTAAAACAAGTGTCAGCTCTTCTATTACAAACCAAAAGTATCACAATTCCCTTAGTTCTTTTTTCTTTCCCTTGAAACCCCAAGGTTAGAAATAATGTTGTATTTTTTATCACCTTACTGGGAGTGTTTATAGGTCTTTTGTATTCTTTATAAAGAACTTTGAAACAGAGACCCAGGGTGAGCCCTATTTGTGACAGTAAAGATTTTCCGATGGAACAAAAGTCCTGTTTTGACACCGTTGCCTCAATTTACCGGGCAGCAGAAAGCAAGCAATGTAGCATCTCCAGGTCTCAGTTGCTTCATCTCCCAATGGCTTCAGAATATGAAAGAGCTTCTCCAGCTGAAACATTCTGAGAGCGTCTTACTCATCCATAATGGAGCAGCTCTCATGAATGTGGTTTCGGAGGTTGATGTATCACATGTAATTATCTCAAGCTTGTGGGGGCCTCTTCAGAGCCTCATCACTGATGGCATTTCCTGCTGAGCTAACTACCACACATATGGATATTAGAGAGATTTCTTTTGGATATTTATGGAATTACTATTGAAGTACAACATTACTTTGGACAGAAAATGGCTAAAATTATATGTAGGCTATAATTATATTATACACTTTAGACTTCTAAAACACATAACCTGAAGCAAGGGAAATTAACTTTACCTTCCTCTTGTTACCACTTGAAGTCAGTAACATTACCAATATCAGCAGAGTGGCCCATAGTGTACTCAGTTAATGTTTGTCTTATATAACTGACCTGTTTCTTTCCTTTACACTCTTAAGACAAAATTTTATTCAGGGAAAATATTATGCCATTCCTGGACATTATCCTGGATATAAAGTATAAATTTGATTTGCTAGGCTCTCCATCTTTTTACGTTAGACGCTGTAAGGAAGCAGACACTGGGCCTCATAGGACAAATATGACATGGGAAGAGAGGAGCCACCATAGACAATATGCCTGTGACCACTGTTATATCTGATAGCACATCTGATAGAGATGGTAAAATGCCTGCTTTGTTTCTTTACTTCCATTTTATCAAGCATGTAGTTTGTCTGGAAAATGTTAGATTAGAAAGACACATTCCCATTAATCTCAAAATCCTTTCTGATTTTATGAATTAACCCAGAGAAGGTCATGAAAGGCACTCAGGCTACATTCAGAAAGAATCTTATTTACTTCTGAGGCAACTTCCTGGTACCCTTTCATTATATGTCTGGGGGAGAAGAGACTATGTTGCATTTACAGATTATTTACAGAATATTTACAGAATATTAGGAAGTACTATAGATCCTCTACAAAGTACTCATCCTAATTAACAGTGTTTACTGTTTCAAAATCCTGGTGTCTTTAAAGTTTTTTAATTTATTTTAATTAAATACAGTTACATCATTTCTTCCTTTGTTTTTCTTCCTTTAAATTTCACCCACACATGTTCATGGTTTCAAAATGAAGGCCTCTTTTACTATCGTTGCTGAATATATAGGAAAAATACATAAATATAAGCTATTGAATCCATTTTTGTTGTTGCTATGCATATGATTTCAGAGTTGATGACTTTGTGTTGGGTAACCAACTAGAGTCCTCAGTTCATGTTTGATTGTTTTGTGCTCACCATTCTCTTTCTCCAGTCTGTCACTGGATGGTATAATATTTTAAGAATATTGTCCAAAAAAAGATCTTCTGTTTTCTGCTCCTAGTGTTATCCCCTCAATCAGGGGCATGTGGGAGACATCATTGTTTTCTTATACTCAATCTGTGTCCAGTCTCTGATAGTACCACTGTACCTTGAGAATTCAAAGGACAATGCAGTTCCCAGATTAACGGCTCTTCCAAAACAAAGAGCCTAGAGTATTAGAAAGAAGATCATTTATGTCCAAACAGTATGTGATTTAATCTTAATCATTTCCCTCGTTCAATGAACCTGATTAAGATTGATCATCCTTATATTAACATTTATATTTATACCTGGCAATGAACTTAATGTTAAGTGTTTAATATGATAATGGATGAATTGTTGGACACTGATCTGGCCATGACATGGCCATTACCATCTTGACTCCCAGCAGCCTGTGAAAACCCACAGATAACTCATTAAATTTCCATAATGGAGGAGAGGGTCACATGGCACTGTTTCTCTCTGAGACTTTATAGGCTGTTAAAATTTACTGGGATCAGGATTTTTCTTTATCCTCAGTGTTAGAGGGGTTCAGAATTTGTCTCCTAAAATCAATCAGTTCATCAAACTGCACGTGGTAAAGTCACCTTCTCTCTCCCACACACATACAGTTTTGCAAAAATTAAATGAGGAACCATATATAGCAATATATGTGGAAGACACAAATTAAAATAAATGATTAGAGGTGATAATATAACATCTACACTGTTTGCCATCACACTGCACTGATTGTCAGGTTATGACATGCTGAGGTCAGGGTCTTAACTTTTAATCTGAGAGTTACAGTTAAAGACATTTGCAAATATGCCTTCAGAGAGGAAGTCTGACATAAATTCATGAAAATACACCTATTTCAACTCTCCCTTTTAATTTGGATATTCTATGCTCACAATGAGAATATTTTTCTAATTTGTTCTTCAGTAAAAAGAAATAAATGGTGCCAGATATGCTATTACACATTTAATCCCAACATTTGAGAGACAGAGGCAAATGAATTTCTTTGAATTTGCGTCCAAGCTTGTTTATATAGAAAGTTCTAGGCTACCCAGAGTTATACAGGAAGATCCAGTTTCCGAGATGCTTAGGGAATAAACACATAAAGTTATAATTTTCCTTGATTGGATTCAGTTTTATTTATCACCACTGCACACTCCAGTGATAAAAATCTAAATACAAAAATATGGGAAGCAAAAGCATAGATTCACAACCAAGTCCAGTTCAAGAGAGGGAGAAGGAGGAACTATATAGCAAAGCCAGCCGGCAAGGCTAGTACTCTGCATATAAGTTACAGTCTGCATGTAGGTGCATGTGGCTTGGTCTGTTTGTGGGGACCCAGGAAGTGAGACTTGGATCTATGCCTGGTCCATGAGCTGGATTTTTGGTGCTCAACCTAGATGCACCCGGTGAGGGGATTGCTCCTGCCTCAACTTGGTGTTCCAGGCTTTGTTGACTCTACATGAGAGGTCTTACCCTTCCTGAGAAGTGGTTGGGGGTGGGGAGAAAAGGTGGGGAAAATTGGGTGGAGAAGTGGGGGAGGGAAGAGAACCTGTAGTTGGTATGTAAAATGATTTCAAAAATTTAAAATAAGAATTTATGGGTTTTAGATGTTCTGATGAGCTAACCATTGATTTCCACGTAGAAATGAAATGCTCTCCTGGCAGTGATGGAGCATGCCTTTAATGACAGCACTTGGGAGGCAAAGGCAGGTGGATCTCTGTGAGATCCAGGCCAGCCTGGTCCTACAAGAGCTAGTTTCAAGAAAACTAGGGCTGTGACACAGGGAAATCCTGTCTCAAGAAAGCAAAACAAAACAACAAAACAACAACACCACAAAAGAAGTAAAATGCTCTATTCAGAGATTAAGGAAGTGGATGGGGAGATTGCGCTTTGCTCCTTTATGTGTATGTGAGAGATTACTTAGTGAAACTAAGGTGATGCAGACGTCAGAGGACTTTTTATTAAAAATTAAAAAAAAATCATTGAAATGTGATCAATCAAAATAAGTTTGCCGAGCATATTGAATTTATATTCAGAGATCATATTTCAAGGTGCTTGATTAATATTCATGAGTGTGGAATCAAGAGTTCAACCAAACAAGATGTTCATTTGAGCAGAGTGGGAAACTGAAAACGAGGCCATCTTAAACTCACTGATTAGGTGTTGGATTTATTATCTTTCTTTTTTATTTAAAAGCAAGAAAGCAAGAATTTATTGAGACATAGAAAGTAGCTCCCTACAGCAGAAAACAGTGTCTCAAAAATTCATTGCCCTCATCATTCTTATTGGCTTTCTTGCAGTAATATTTCATTCTCCAATACTCCACGTCAATGCCTACAAGTGTCATCTGCCATGATTATCATGCAAGATTTTGTGTGTGTTTGTGTCTGTGTGAGTCTGTGCATGTTTGTGAGAGTGAGAGAGAGAATGAGAGAGAGAGAGAGAGAGAGAGAGAAGAAGAAGAAGAAGAAGAAGAAGAAGAAGAAGAAGAAGAAGAAGAAGAAGAAGAAAGAGAGAGAGAGGTCTATGACTAGCCACCTCTTAAAACCTCTGTGGAGGGCTGGATAGATGGCTCAGATGTTAAGAGGACTGACTGCTCTTACAAAGGTCCTGAGTTCAATTCCCAGCAACCACATGGTGGCTCACAACCGTCTGTAATGAGGTGTGTGTGGTGCCCTCTTCTGGCCTGCAGGCATACATATAGACAGACTATAGTATCCATAATAAATAAAAATTTTTAAAAAAAACAAAAACCTCTGTGGAAACTTACTGTTTCAGCTCACAAAAGTTGCTTTGCCACAAACGCAACCTTCTTAACTATAAATCCAACAGAATTTTCTGGCTTTTTTTCCCATTTTACAGTGGAGAAGTCAAATCATCCACATAACTTTAGTGTTTATGCTTATTTCTCTGGTTACCTACAATTTTTTTTAGATATGTAGTTGCATCCTGTATATGACATCTAAAGTTTCAGGGATACAAAGGTCATATCTACAATTTTCAAAGACAGGCTTTCCTAGATTATGTGGTATATCACCATACCACACAGAGAGGAAAGTTCTTATTTGAAATTATCTTTGTTTGAATTTCAGACTGTGGTCTGGAAAGATCGTCCAGTTGTTAAAATGTTTGCTATAGCAACCTAGGTACAAACCTGAAAAGCCATGTGTCAGGCACTGTGGCAAACAAGGAGTTTGTTAAATGTCTGAGAAATGACATACACACACATACCTGTGCACCCACCCACACCTGCAACAACACAACCACATACACAGACAACACACACACACAATTGTCTACTTTGAAAAATATTATATACGATTTATGTATTAGATCTCTCTTTTGGTGACAAACTTGTTTAATAATCTGGTAGATAATAAAGATTTATAGTTTTTAAGTTTCTAAAAATCATGGCAGTACTTTGCTCCTGTCCCATAGAGTCCAGAAGTGAACCGTTAGGCTTTGTGGTACGCCTGGGTATAGAAGCAGTCAATAGTAAATGACACTTTGGCTCTCAGTTAAAGAGAGAGACGCTTCCCATGAATCAAGTAGAGCAGCAGAACTTTAATTACTTGGCCATGCAGCAGGGACCTGTGGGAAATGCACACATAGGTATGTTCTTAGAGTTCTCCACGCAGCAGGGCACCGTGGAATGCAGGGCTCCTTGTCCCCTCATTGAACCAGTCTCTAGTCACATGTCTTCCTTTTAAACCAAACTCCTGCTTTTTCATTCACTTATCTTTTCAGTTTTTTAAATCTTCATCCTCACAGAAGACAAGACAGTTTTTCTAAAATAAAAAAATAAAACAACTATTCAAAGTTGTTTATGCTGCCTGCATCGTGTGTACCCTTTTTGGCTTTTCTCTCAATGACTCAAATGTCAATGTCCCCTGTACGATGTATCTGTCACGTTTGAAGTGACCCTTCTAGTTCTCTCTATATTCAGGTGCTGTGTTTGTTTGTTTCAAAATCCAATTGAAAGTCTTCCTGTAGCTCACTTCCACTTTCTTCTATTCTCGTACAGACTTCTTTGCTTCTGAACTTTAATGCCGTATTGACAGTATCGATCTGTGTGATATACAATCCGTATTACGATGTCTATTTGCTGAAAGCAGATGGACTTCAGAATCATTTCTCCACCTGATTTTATCGATTTTTCACTGGAATGACTGGTCCTGAAGACATAGCTTGCCTGAAAGATTAGTCTTACTAGATACACACAAGCTAAGCTGCACTGATGCCACATCTTTTACTGCAAAGAATAACTATCTGATGATAGAAATTTTGGAGTGTTTGTGTGTGTGTGTGTGTGCGTGTGTGTGTGCGTGTTTTCTTGTGTTTATGTACACATTTGTAGGGAGGCATATATGTGCCACGATGGATTTGTGAAATCACATCTTTGGATGTCAGTCCTCATTTTCTACCTTGCTTGACCTAAGATCATTTTGTCATTCTCCAAAACATACGCCAAGCTAACTATTCAGAGTTTCCTCCTATCTTTAAATTCTTCCTCCCTTTTTGCCATACTGTACTGGAATTAAAGACAAATACCATCACATCAAATGTTACATGACTTCTGTAGAGCCCAACTCAAACCCTAGCACTAATACAGAAAACAGTTTACATAATGAGCCATCTCACTGATTCCCAACGACATTGTTCTAGAAGAAAATAAACTACAAATTCACTAATCTTCTTCATTATGAGATTTTCAAAAGATATCCCTGAAAATAGTGAGTGACTAAGGCATAGATGATTACATTCTCATATTTATTAAAGCTATATTCACATAAACCATGATAGGGAATCAATGAAGGTGACAAATGATGACAGATAAATGGATTAAAATACAGTAATAGAAAATTGTTTTGCCGTTTAAAATGAAATTATGTCTTATTAGGCAACATGAATGATTGTAGAAGATATTACAGAAAAATGGAGATGAAAAACACTTAAATGAATAATTGAGCCACAGAAAAACAAAAGTACATGACCCTGTGAATACTAGATAAAAGTACTGATTCCACAGAAAAAAAGTAGAGAACTGGTTTCCAGAAACTTCAAAGTATGAACAAGGTGGAAATGGAAAGAGTATGGTCAAAAGTCACAGAGATATGGTTAAATTGAAGAAATAACCTCTAATGTTCTATAGAACAGTAGGACAGAAATTACAGCAACTTAACATTTTCTCAAGTCCATGAGTCTTGTATTTTGTGTATATACATGCGATGTATGTAAGTATGCATGGCTTGCAAGAGTGATAAACTTATTGATACACTGTGTGGCCATTTATTTTGGATTTCATTTGTCAGTAAAAATAGCTCTATATATTTTATTTAATTGTAGTGAACATTCTACTTGAATAATATGCTTTGAGAAAAGACAGACTATAGTTAAAAGCCATGAGAAGTTTCTGTTTTTGTAATGATATGATTGGTTTTGCTTTCATATATATCACACTTGGTCCTGATAGGGATGCTGGAAAATACACTGAAAGTGGTATTTCTGACTTGTAGAAAAAAGTATGTTTCCCAAAGCAAATAAGGATCTAGTCCATGGAGTCAGGGACTTAGGGAAGTGAAACTGAATTTCATCATTCCTGAAGTTTTTTTAAAAAATTAATTTTAGTTTTGATGCGGGGAAGAGTTTAGTGGATGAATATGTATGCATGGATATACGTGCCTGTGAAAACCAGATGTGTCAGATTCCCTGGAATTGGAGCTACAAGAGGTTGGACATCACCCAATATGGGTGCTAGGAATCAAACCTGGGTTTTCTACAGGAACTCTTACCTCCTGAGCCATCTTGCTAAGCCCCAAATCCAAGTCTTTACCTGCTTTTTCTAGATCTTTTCACTCTATGAGATCACTCCTGTGTCCTGTTGTCTCAAAATCATTTACACCATGTAAAGGGGCTGCTTTAATCCATTTATTTGATATTTGCTTAGTTCCTGCTGTGTTCTGAGCAATGTCCTTGATATTTAGGACTAAAGGTGAACGAAGTATTTTTTTCTTTCAGCATCACCATTACACATAGGAGACAAAGAAACAAAAGCTTTATATTATATCATATATTATATTATACTTGTTTGGCAAGTAATTAGTCAACATAAAATGAGTTGTGTTGGTCATCAAGAAAATTATATAGTTAAAAAAATGGTGCTAGTGTTTGGTCTTAGAAATGCTAGAAGAATGGTGTTAAGATGAGAATCCAGACATTTATGAAACTTATTTTCATTTTTAATTACATGTGTATGTCTGGGTCTTGGTATGGACATGTGAATGTCCCTGTAGAGGCCAGAAGAGGGCGCTGACGCGGTAGAACTGTAGCTAGAGGATGATGTGAGAAGACAGATGTGTGTGCTGGGAACAGAGCTCCTTCCATCTGAAAGAACAGTGTAAGAACATTCTAACCAATGTACCACGTCTTTGGCCTAGGCCATATGATCTCCAACAGCTTAAATTCAACTTTAGACATCTGTTTCTTCAATTTTAAAACAAAAGGCAAATTTTGAATACATTTCTTTAAATTTTACTTTTCTTATAGATGTTCATGAGATTAGAAATATGCTGTTTCAGAACTTTTCTTACACTTTTCTTATGTTAAGGCCTCATTTGTGATGTCAATTTCTCTTTTCATTGGAGAGTTGTTTTCCAACAGCCTATTCAGAATTCATTATTGTCAACACAGCTGGACTAGAGCCCAGACTGTTTCAACTTGATATTGATATGTACTTCACTGACATATCCATTATTTATTTTGAGCTAAATACTTTGAAAATCATTCCTTCCACTCATTTCTGTAAGTGATGAGAAAGAAGATGGAAGTACTGACAAGAGTTTTTTGATCTTCAATACACAAAAATCTAACATTACTTCAAGACACCCACGTGAGTAAATTGTTAAAATATGTGCGGACTAAAGGTAGAAATATATAGTATTTTCACTATAAATATTGAATGTTTTTTGTTTAAATAGCTTTACTATATGCAGTCATTTTTGCTTTCTTTATTCATAATTTTCCTTCCTATAACAACTATGAATTATTTACAAAATCAATAGTGAAAATTTAAGCTGGGGCAAATTTTACTGTGATAAACAAGAATGCATTCAATGCTCTTACTTTTGATGCTTCCCTTTCCTTCCTAACATTAACAGCAGCTTACAAAAGCAAATTTCCTGACTTAAAGACCATGCACTTTCTAGACATCTTCATGCTTTCTGCAATTCTGCTCACATGCATACACATGCACATAAGCACATACTCAAACAGACAGACAGACACACACACACACACACACACTGGGAAAGGGGGGTATTCTTTATATTTTTTGCCATAAAACAAGAGATTAAGCATATAAAACCAATGTCTTTATCTTCATACTCTCAAACTAAATGTACATGTAGAGTTTGAACTGATGCTTAACTATTTACTTGACCTCTTTTGAGATTCTTCTGGTTTGCACTTTGTATGATTTTATAAGATTATTAAAAAACACAGAAGCAGGAATGTGTTCTAATATTCTACATATTTGCAAAATTATTTTGTGGCAAAGGAAAATAAGTGGGCCTCCTAACTTCAATTTCAAGAACTTTATCATTTAGTTGCCAAATTCTGGTTGTTTTCTTTTTTAGGCTATGACTAAGGCATACGTAATACATGAACCCTTGGTATGTATGAGCAGTCCCACTTTTGTGATTTCTCATGAGTACTAAAACTTAGTCATATAAAAAGCATGGCAATTAGTAATAATTAAAGCTCTTACTATTTGTTTGTTCTTTCTCAATGACATAAATTTCTATAGAAAAGGCAATTAGAGAAATGAGTGACACTCATTTTGATAATAATCCTGATATTAACATAAAACTGCTTAAATCCATTTAGAATGTATCTTTTGTGATTAAACAGATTTCATAATAAAATTTGGAACAAATGTTAGTTTTTAAACAAATGTTATATTGATTTGTTTTACTATAATAATTCACTCTATTAATGGCCTTATTATCAACTCAGCAACATTGGTTAAAATAACTTACCAGAATCCAGAAATATGAACTTATAAAATATGACAACTTTCTATAAACAAATTTATCTATTTTTAAATTGAGGATTCTAAAAATTTAAAAGTAGAGTAAATACTGGAGACTTTCTATTTGTAATTGAGATGGTTCAGCATGAAATGAGAGAGGGTGATGAGAGTCTCTCAATCCCAGCATTTCTAGGCCTCATTATCTAACCACAAGACTGATTCCTTCAAGCTACACTGTGTTCAAGGCTCTTGTCTTTCTCACCATTTATTTTAATTATGCTGAAAATGAAATCAGCACTGAAGATTAGTGATAGTGTTTATGCTTTCAATAATAGTATACTAGACAATTTAATTACATCCCTGAGATGATGTTCTGGACCAATTAGTTGAATCCATTTTCTCTAAGTAATTCATTGCAGCCCATTTCAAACTACTAATACATTTCATTAAAAAAGTAACAATCCAGGAGATCAGTTAATTGTTTTTTTTAGTTGTTTACTTGTTTTATTATTGTTTTTTTGTTTGGTTTTGTTTAGTTATCAAGTCCAAGCTCTACTCGGGCTAAGAGCTCTACTATAATATTCACATGTGCGATATAACAACACAATGGAGAACATAGTCAAGTTCTAGGTCCTAGTTCTTACATTAACTAGAAAACTGACTGTGGCCAAATTCTATACCCCTTTGAGACTTATATTTACTCACTTATAAAATGTGGAGAAATCAAGCTATAAAATTAATAGGTTGATTATAGAAACAGTAGCATCCAAGGTTAGTACCTATTAGAGAACCTTGCACAAACTAGCTGTTAAATACTACAGTTATTAGTTTGATTAGCAGTAATTAGCTACACCTAATGGCTTCTTTGTTGCTTTTAAATGAGAATCACTTCTTTTAATTGTCTTTAATACTTAGTCTATTCTTAGAATGTTCAAGGTCAACTTTGTTTGTTT
>JAQHUG010000306.1:1535324-1557113 GCA_028555095.1 Dicrostonyx torquatus | reverse complement strand
ATTGGCTTTTTGGGAACTTATTCTATATGGATGCACATCTTCTTAGACCGAGATGGAGGGGGGAGGGCCTTGGGCTTCCCATAGGGCAGGGTATCCTGCCCCATCTTAAGGAAGCAGGGGGAGGGCGGTGGGATAGTGGGGTAGCGGGAGGGCCGGGAACAAGGGGAGTAAATGTAAATTTTTCTTTCAACAATAAAAAAATAAATAAAAAATAAAAAAATCCATAATTAGGAATCTTCATAGTTCATGTATATATATGTATGTGTGTATACATATATATACATATATATGTATGGAGTGAACTTAATAAAATCTATCATTTTATGAGAAGTAAACATTTATTACCACTTATAGCTTAAATATTAGAATTCAACTATATAATTCATTCATACATTTTCTTGTAAAACCTACTAAAATATGCACATGTATCATTTAAATACATGTATGTATATATACACATATATTCATAGTTTTCAACATCAATTGATCTTGATCTCTAAAGCTTGACAGTTTATCTTGTTTAACCCAATTTTCTTCTCGTTAAATTACAACCTGCCTCCACTTCTAGAGCTGTCACTCATTGCTCACACATAGTATTATAGTTACAAGGAACTCTAGCAATTGGTTGTCCCATATTCTCTACTATCCAGAGACCACTTTCTAAGGTCACATCTGGGCCTGTTCTGTAGTTTGGCTCTATTTTGTTTCTTAGCTTTGTGATTTCCAAATATATGACTGATCTAAGCAGATCTTTGCTTGTCCTAAAAATTCACCCTCTGTCTGTCCAAAATGCATTCACCCCAAATCTCATAAGAACACAGAAAACGACTGCCCAGAAAAGTTTTCATGGAGAAATCATTTGCAGGATCTGCATTAAAATGCCACTAGCTTTCAGGCTTTACTAAAGCTTCCACACATTTTCTTTCATCGCTGAACTGACTGCTATATTCTTCCATGTAGTGTATTTTGCTATGGAGTTTTCCCTATATAGTTTGTCCCCCTTTCCAATTTCCTTAGAAACTGACAAAATTTCAAAAACTGCATAGTTGCTTTAATCACAACTGGAACTTCATGACAATTTCTTTTTTTCAAAAAAATAATCAATTCCTGTACAACACATTGGAACACAGTCACATTTCTGGCGCTCTCCAAAGTAACTTAAGTATTTTTGGTAATTTGGTACAACTGCTTTTGAATTCATATCTGACCATGTTTCTTATTGTTCACTTTGAAATGCTGCAACGTAAAATACAGACTCTGTAGGTTATGATATAAAACCATTATTTCAATATTTTGATAAGTTGTTGAACAACAATAATTTATGCATAAAAAACCTTGTTTTATCAGCAGATTCCTCAAGCTCCATTTAGAACCTCACATGACCTAGCTTTTCCTAATTTCTTTTTCTCACTCTTTTCCAGTTTATGATGGGAATAAATAATTATTCCCATAATAAGTTACTGTTATATTTGACATATTTTGTTTCTGCCAAATGCATGGTATCAGGTTATTATTTGCATCCCAGGTACTAAACATATTTTTAAATGAATATATTATTTAAAATATCAACCACTAGCAGATAGTGTCCTATTCTGTTATAAGAAATATAAACAGCAACATATTGTTTCTTCATATCCTATAATGCTAAGAATATCTAGTTGGTAAGTTATTAGGATACAGAGATTAGTCAACATTTAGAAAACTACACTTGTGAATTCTAGAATAAGATGAATAAAATATCTTCTTTTATTCATTTTAATGTAATGGTTAAGAAAGGCATAGGTTCAACTAACAAATCTAATTGCCTATTAGAACCTCCACTTTGACATCGCAGGCCCCTGAACTTTAAATTGTCAAGAAGGAAACTTGATTTCTACTCTGTTCTCCTAATGAGGTTATGTTTTAGGATTCTTCTTCTTGGTGAATCATATTACTTAAGATCAAAAGCTAATAACTGGAAACTCATCTTTCTTCTTTTCTTTTTCTTCATATCCCAAATTCAATCCATCTAAAGCACCCGATGGGGCAATTATAACTCTATCATTGCTTTTCTCTCCTCTACCTTAACTTTCTAATCTTATGTCAAGTATCTCAGACAACTATACAAGGTTTCTATCTGTGATCCTACTGTATCCTTTCTACAGTCCATCCACTCAACATCAAGAGTCAGCATACATTTCAGACTCAATAAGACATATATCATTTCTCTATTTAAAATCTGTTCACACTATCTAACTTCTCTTCACATAAATCTAACTGCCTTATAATTTTTAAGCCCAGTATGAAGCAAACTCTAATGAGAAATGTGGCTAATAAGATCCACTCTACACACTCACTTTTCTAGCTACACTATCATAGACACACACACAAATAAACACTTGAAAAAATAATAAATAAACTAGTTCCTGAATATTCTTTAATATTTTCTTCACCCCCACTGTTTACTGCTCCTCTTTCAAAAGTTATATTTTGGATAGCAGGATCCCAGTAAAATAGCATCCAGACTGCCCTGATTAAAACACATATGTGCGAACATGCAACGCATTTTTAAGTAAAATCTATTTTATTTCCCTCACTGAGTTAATTTTGATCTTTACTTTGTAGTTTAATTTATTTATTGTTTGTATACTTGGGGTTCTTTTACATTAAAGATGTCTCCAAAGGTTATGTGAAACACTGTAGGAGCTTAATATGTATTTTGAGTAAATAACTATATTATTTCAACTTGAATTTACAACACAGACATTTCTAGAGTGTTTTCTATGTGACAGGAGTTGAATTTGGTTCTGTGAATACAGATAAATTGAAGTCCATATTTTCACAGACTTTATACTCTTATAGGCAGCGGAAAAGAAAGAGCAATGATCATGTCCAGGAATGTACAAAATGTAAGGAAAAATAAAACAGGAAATGACTGTGAGAATATGAGGTGGTGTATTTCAGAAGACCTTGACTGAGATGATGATATTTGAGAATAGTCAGAAAATGGGAGGGAAAGAATAATACTGGTGCCTTTGCAGGCTGAAGGCACACAAAAACAAAGACCTAGAAATAAATAGAAGACATTTCATGAGAATAACACTCTACAGTGTTTGTCATAGCATTCAAAAGGAGGAGAGTGGACAATGAGTTGAAATTGTCAGAGGACACAGAGTGAGTTAAATCAGAACTATGAACATTTTAGATTTTACTTGAGGTAAAACTGAGCACAATTAGGAATTTTTTGGTGTCGTTTGCTGATATCAGTTCCCAGCAGAGCCCTCCATCACATAGTGTGAGCTACCAAAGGCAACTCTTCGAGCTCCAACATGTGTCATGGCAGGCTAGACAACAAGGGCTTCCTTGAAGGAACTTGCTGCTTTCCTGTGGCAGTGTGTGGATTCATCGTTCTCTCTCACACTTACCAATATGAGAGCAAAAGATGAGCATGCTGCTAACCCCGGCATGACTTTATTTCTGGTATGATGGCTACTTTTGAGTCTGCCGATGAATCCTGATTACTGTCACAATCAAGTCATGTCAGAAATGCCAGAAGGGGAAGAATAATCTTTCTTCCTAATTTGTGTAATTCTAGAATTTGTAATAAAATTTTGAGTCATTACTTCAACAGGTATATCAAGCTTTCCTGAGATTTTGTATGCGAACACCTGTAGGAAATGTGACTCTGTTGAATATATCTGCTCCTCTTTGCTGTGTGCCCAAGAGTAATCTATCATTCACCATAATGTCTGAACCCCATAACTACACAAACATCCTCAGGTTTTTCAGTTGCCTCATTTTCTTACTTTAAATATAAATATTTTAGAATCACAAAGAATGTAACTAAATAATTTCATCCCATCTTTCTGGATTTGTTATTTAAGACCTTGCATCTCTTTCTCACTATTGTCTCTGAATTGTGCTTTAGAATAAGGTAGCTTTATTCTTTCAAGGCTAGAAAAGCATTTGGAGAGGAAGATCATGCCCCTGTATTTAGAAATTGAGTGAAATAATTACTAAGACAAAAAGGAATAAAATTCTGGTGAAGTATGTAATTTGTTCACAAAACTATTTATTTGAAGATCTTTAATTACAAGGGGACATAATTGCAATTTTAATGTTACTAAGTAACCAATGCTTACCATGGCATCATTTCAGTTGAGACAGAAAGATAATCCTGTACCCTCCACCTCCACTGACAATTCTCTGATGAATACAGTTGGGAGCTTTTAAGAGCACAGTTTAATTCTAGTAATCTAAGTGTCCTGCTTTTTATAGTGTGTTTAGTTATCAACACTTGCTAAGCTGAACATAAAATTTTACATCTCAAGATCTTTAGGATGATTATAAAAAGTTGAATTAAACTATATGTCATAGAAACTGTGGTAAATAAACCACAGGATAACTTTGCAAGCAAAGATTATGCCACAGAGATAATGGTTAAACATCAGCAACACGTGACTTGGGCTTCACATTTCACCAAATGGTTAGCTCTTTGTCTACTAAGAGAGTTTACAAGTTTCCCTTGTATTTGGATGGTTGATCATTCTATAAGAAGAAATGAAATTATGCACCTACAGAATAATAAACAATAAAAATTATTTAATTTTTATGCTGCAGTTCTTTCATCCATGAGAACATTCCAGTGCACACGCTTTGGAGTAATTGCAAATCCCCAAGCCCTAACTCTTCAGCTGTCACACTGAATTATGAATTTATTCTCACCTACTTCTCTGTATTGCTAGGCATATGATGCCCACCGCAGAAAATCACTCCAAGTCCAAATATGTTTTGTAATAAAAGAATTTAATAGCGTTTCTAACACCTAAGTGGCTTCAGTGTGTAAGTGAAAAAAATAAATTAATTAGTTAGTCCTATATTGAATATGACAGAGACAAATAGAAGAAGTACACTTTGGATTGATAGCTCTGAAATGACAAATATTTACAGTAAGATGTGTTGCCTGTGCCATGTGTCAGCAGATTAGGTGGTATAGCATATTGCCGCCACATGGCATTGCATGAGTATACAGCTGGGACAAACAGGATACATGATTATTTCCAGTGATTTCTTTCCACTCTGCCATGGATTACTATAATATTTCCTGGAAATAAGAATACAAAATGTAAATGACAGCCTCATTGCTATCCTAGGAAATTATCTCTCTCAATTATTTGAGGAAATAAAGGCAGGGATGGTCTTGATAGGCATCATTATGAGAAACTGGGAAGGAATTTGCATACTTGACACCGGGAAGCTAGCCTCAAGCTACCACTAATACTCCACTAAAAGGAATATGTGTGTGTGTGTGTGTGTGTGTGTGTGTGTGTGTAAAAAGGATGATTTACTTCTGTCTCGAAAATTAATGTCTAAAAAGATCAACATAAAAAATAATTACTAGCATTTCCTATCTGTCAATGTGTAAGCTGTCTTGTAAGTACTGGCAAAGATCAAGCTCCAAACATCCTGCAAACTGAATACTTTTATTCATTTTGGACAGGAAAGAAGTAATGCT
Organism: Dicrostonyx torquatus; assembly: GCA_028555095.1. Classification (NCBI taxonomy): domain Eukaryota; kingdom Metazoa; phylum Chordata; class Mammalia; order Rodentia; family Cricetidae; genus Dicrostonyx; species Dicrostonyx torquatus. The sequence continues at coordinate 1,551,619 of JAQHUG010000306.1, read as the reverse complement.
AAACTGATTTGTAAGTGGAGAAAGTTATCTGAATGGAGTATGGATATTAAGAGAAGAAAACAGTGAAAGATGTAGTCTTAAAAGTCAAATATTTGGAAAAGGTGGCTATGGTTTAGTAGATATTACTGTGAAACACACCTGCTGCTCATCCTTATCTTCGTTTCGAGCCCATTTACTGCCTGAAAGCCAACTTGCCAACCTATTCTGTTTTCTCCTGGCAAAATTTAAGTAGTTGACTTTAGTGTGAAAATTGGATAAACCTAGGCTGCTCAAGGACTGTGTAATTACAGGTCAGTTAAAATGCATATGAAGAATGAAGAAAGCATTTAATCCTGAGCTACTTATAGGGTTCTAACACTTCAAAGATCCTTTCAATGAAGAAATTTATTAACTCAAGGTGAGTTTAATTTTCAGACATCCTCAGACTACTTTCAGAAGGCATAGTTCAACCTCAAAGAAATTTAGAGAGATAGTATTCATAATTCCAACTGTATAAAGTTATTATCACTACATATTTCAACTAAATCAATTCATGTATCAATAGTTAAAGTTGAGATTTAGAATTCAGTTTTTGGACTCAGACTGACTTTTGTTTCTACTTTAGCAATTCACTCTAATATGATGATTCTAAGAAATGGCTTAATCTCCAAATTTCCACTGTTATCTGTCATATAGAAACTATTGTCTTTCAGTGATCAGTCTATTGTGAAGTTAAAAACTAGTAGAGTCTTCCAGGTGCTTGACACAGTGAATGTTTTAAGAATGGGCACAACCATTAACACAATTGAAGTTTTTCCTATGAGCTGTGTTGAAACTGTGGCTGCTCATTCTTGTGCTTTGTGAGTTAGTGTTTGAACTATTTGAGCATTGTATGAATGAAGATTATTTCTTTCTCTGTAATATAAGGCTAAACCTAAAGCCTTATGCCTTTTAGAGCATAATGAGGTACACAAATTCACTGAGAACTGATACTGATAATTCACTGCATGGAGTAATCTATAAAAATTTTGCAATTAATAAAAAATATTTGTGACTGATGGTATTATTATTACTATCACTTTAAGACTTCTTTCTTTGTTTAGAAATTCATTTTTAAGTGAAATCCAATTGCACACACTTCAATAAACACATTTTATGCAAGAGAAAAAAATCTATAAATTCCTGAAGTGATCATTATTGTACTTTTGAATACAGAAAGTATACAATTTTTGAGTGAATAGAAGCAAAATTTTTGTCTATGAAGGTTAGTACATGAGGAGCATTTGGAGATCTATTCTTTAAAGATGATAACATGCTAATATGATTCGGTCTCCTGGTACAACTCTGTTCTAACCACATGTGGGTATTCTTTCTGGCTCTGTTCAGAATGATTTCTCACCTCCATTGATTTGTCCATTCCAGTAAGAGATGGTGCTATGCAAGGTCCTCTACAGGTTCCTCTGTGGTGATGAAAACCATGCCTGTTTTAAAGTGCTTCTTTTGAATCATGCTTCCCAGGAACGTAGGAGCCCTTCGGAGAGTCATAGACTATCTGGACATGCTCATTACTTAACTGAAAAACAGACCAAGAAGCAGTAAGGGGACCAGTTGTGAAGATCAAATGTAGATACAATATCTAGAATCACAGCCAAGAAGTTCTAGTCGTTTGGAAATTCTGAATGAAGTGCTGCACCAGCCCCGTGTAACACATAACAAAGTGTAGCATCCAAGGATAAAATGGGCACAGAAATCTAAAAGGAATAAATGACATCTAGCAGAGGTCTATGAGAAAATCATTGCTATTATCCATAGTGAGGATTCTTGTATGCTCCTTGGGAGACCCATCTTGTCTCCTGAGCTAGTTCTACTCTGTGATGCTGATGTTCAGTTACTGGTAGTCTATTTAAAGGAAAACAACATGAAAGTTCATAACAAGAAAGGAGCTGAATTATAATGATCTTCAGTTTCTTATTTCCAACTACCTGTTTTATCTCCCCATGCTATTTAAGATGCACCTCTGCACAAAAAGTAAATAGATAACCATAGTTTAGTTGCTTTCTATTTCCCAAATAATTTTTTCCCAGCACAAAATGTTTAAGTACAGCTATTCAGACATACAGGGATTAACCTAAAGGTGTTTTCAATAAGTTGGTTATAGAAGTCACTCCCAAGACCAGATGTTTTCAGATTCATGTTTTCTCATTCTAAGAATTTTTTAAAAAGGCAATCAAGATCACAATAAACTTTATTCAAACACAAAGTAGCAGTATAAATTAGATATGCTGCAAGAGGAACAGCAGTCTACGTGAGGGAAAAAATCCTCATGGGTTCCAGATTATTGTCTGTGACAACATTTTCTAATTATTATAGGAAAATGGGACTAGTTGTTGAGAAGGAGCAAAAGAATTATTTGTTATTTGGATTGGTAGGCTTGGTTACATATATTTTATCTCATTATGTCTGCTTTCCAGGGATATATTTGACTTTAGTCAGATATGTGCCCAAGTATGCATGAGCATAAAATAATAAATAGAGGATTTGCCCTAAAAGTTCACTGTGAGGACATAATTTGCCTTATTATGCAGGTATACAAAATCAGTCTGGGCTTCTCTGGACCTTTTACATACATGCATATATCCAGAAGTGTTTGAACAGAAGCTATCTTAAAACAGTTAATTTTTTTATTGTTGTTACAAGAAAAAGAGATTCATACCGTTGTTTTAAATAGGGTGTGCATTCAACTCAAAGCTAAGCCAAACAAGGTGGCTAAGCATATCATTAGAAGAGGACTTTGGGGGTACCAAGGACTTATGCTAAAAACTCAGAAAGAAACTCAAACTTAACTAACTGGTCCTATGAAGAAAGAGAGCAGTGCATTCTTTGGGGACTATGTTGAGGAAATCATTCCTTGGGCTAATTTACATGGCCTCCAAGTAATGAAAATGGTCATGGTTTCCTTGAGCAATGCCAGTGATGTTTGTTTCCACCCATGACCAGGACAACCAGCCGCATAAGATGTGTAAAATGGATTGCAAACATCTCCACTCACCATGCACTATGCTTATAAATAAAATCTTTGGGAAAAAAAAGAGGACTGCGTGAATAACACCTTCAGATGAGATCATAGGTTGCCAAGCTTAGAATAAGAGAGTGTATAGTTCAAACCAAGCAGAATTCCATGCTGCCAAGCTAGTCCATAGGCTTGCCTATCTCACCTTGTAGGACATTCTAATTGAAAATGGTGTAGGAGGGTCCTTCTGTATTACTGTTGCTTTCATTGGTCGAATAAAGAGACTTCCTTGGCCTTTTGATAGGGCAGCCCTTAGGTGGGCAGAGTAGACCAAATGGAAGGCCGGGAGAGAGAAAGCACTAGGGGAGATGCCATGTTTCTCTGGCCTGAGATGGACGTAGGTTAGGATCTTTCCCGGTAAGCCACCATCCCGTGGTAATACACAGATTACTAGATATGGGTTAAAATAATATGTAAGAGCTAGCCAAGAAGAGGCTAGAGCTTATGGGCCAGGCAGTAATTTAATTAATATAATTTACGTGTGGTTATTTCGAATGTAAGCTACCCAGGGCTGGCAGCCTGGCAGGACGGAACAGGGGACCCAGCCTGCACTCATTGCAAAAGGAAAATCTGACCATATTTTGATCTCGGTGAAATGAAGTGTGCAAACATATCAATAGAGAATGATTTTTCTTTCACTCATGACAACTTGGCCATTGGTAATGAGACTTTTTCTGAATGGTTTGCTTAATCCGTTATCTGATCACCAAACATGTAGACATTTCTAAAATTCAAACTGGTCGCAAACTCTAATAGCATGATTCTTAGACTTTTATACCTGAACTGTACATTTCTCATCTAAACTAACTTTCACCTCTCAGTCTCAGAAAAATAAAACAACTCACTAGAAACCCAAAAACTTTTCAGTATCATAACACAAGAAAGCAGCTTGTTTCAACTCCATATGGAAAAGCTAAGAGACCATAATTACAGAATCTATGCTCTTGACCACCAAAAATTAAAAATAAACAAAAGCCTATTGCTCTGGCTAGGTTTTTGAAAACTGTAAGGTATGGTGCTTTGGGGGAAAAGTGTTATAGCCTAATTCTTAAGATCCCAGAATTTTCTTTTTTTGTTTTTTGTTTGTTTGTTTTTCGAGACAGGGTTTCTCTGTAGCTTTGGAGCCTGCGCTGGAACTAGCTCTTGTAGACCAGGCTGGTCTCGAACTCACAGAGATCCGCCTGCCTCTGCATCCCGAGTGCTGGGATTAAATGCGTGTAACACCACCGCCCGGCCCAGAATTTTCTTTAAAAAAAAAATGTGTATTACAAATATAATTGCAAAAGGTATTTTCATCATTGTAGTGGCACAAGAAAAATGATGTTGGGGAATCTCTACCAGGGCCCCCTGTGCTGAGGAGATTGAGAAAGTGTTCTCACAGGAAATTTTATCTAAAGGATGCGTGAGAAAGTGGATGGAAGAACATCCCAGTCACAAACACAACATCTGGTTTCTGAGGAAATGGAGGGAATCCACCAGTCTGTGCAGTGTGCTGTGGTACAGACAGAGTGCATGGAAAAGGGACAGCGTAGTGACTGGGCAGTTGACAGGACACAGCATGAAAGGCAGCAGGAGAGTTTTATGGAGTTTTCTATAAGTTGCAATGGGTGTTCATGATACCGTTGTTGTACACATTTAAAAGTTTTGTTTGAATCATATGCTATGTGCTGCTTGCTGTTTGGTGACTAAGAATGTAGAAAACAAAATTAGCTGAAGTGTAAATTTGAGGAAGCAGTTTCGAGAGTGCTGTATCTACTGCAGCTCTGTGAGTGGGAGGGTATGCAAGGAGATTCGTTTCTCTAATCCTGAAATTAGAAAGCCTTGATCTCATTTCCTTTTCCTCCTGAAAGCACATAAAACAAAACCTTGTTATGAAATCTTTGTGTAATAGAGAGTTGCTAAGTAGCTGGGAAACAGAATACGTCTCCAGATTCAGAATGCTAATCTTTCTCCTTAGCCCTGTGGCAATTGTATTCTTTATAGTGAATATATTCTTTATAGTTGCATTTCAAACATCATAGAAAGAATGAAAGACAACAGATGCTTGTTCTCTTTTGAATGTGTGCGTCCATGGTAGGGTTTGTGAAGAACTGAAGAGGCTTCTATGGCCAGCATGACCCAATAAATGTGAAATGCTAAATTCCAGTCTTCATAGTTCCTTAGCTTAGATTAACTCTCTTTTGAATTCAGGAAGCGGTGGAGAGCAGAGACTTCAGACCTACACTCCATGGGAATCCCATTCTATGACTTTCTGACTTGGGCAGTTATTTAAACAAGTTTCTCTCTAGACAGTTTATTCTTAATCTTTAAAAGTCTCTGAAGAAATTAAATAATGAATTTTGTGTTTTGTTTATGATACATATTGTAAACGTCATCTAAGGTAATGAAAGCATTGGCTAAAGGGAAACTCCTGTTATTAATCCGTTGGTGCATATACACAGTAGGAAACCATTATGCAAAACACATCTGGATGTCATGGGATCATGCTGAAAATATGATCATACCTTTAGTGATACATAACTTGAAACGGCTCTTCTTCTAAGTGTAAAAAAAAAAAATCTGTTTTAAAATATCAGTTTCACTTAAAAATAAGATCTTGCTTACTCATATAATTTTCCATATTACAGCTTCTTCCTCTACACAGAGAACTGGAATTGGCCAATATTGACTAATTGGAAAATAAAGAGAAAAATAAAGAATGACAATCACACATTTAACTTTTGCTTTGCTAATAACATTACAAGATAAAGACAAGCGAGGCATGTTATATTTTATCATATGTGTGTGTCTCTGTGTGTAGGTGTGTGTGCATCTATACATGAAATATAAGCTGTTCAATATATGACAAGTGGAAATTCTTTGTTTTCTCATTTTTTGTAATTAAACTTAAAAACCATGAGTGTATTTTATATGCATATGTTACTGCAATTCACACTGTCCTTATGTCAAATGACCAGTGACCACCATATTGAAACTCCTAAAGCCATACAAACTTGAAAAAAGTCCATGTCTAATTTTCAATTATATTAAATTTTAATTAATTTGTTTTTATAGTTTTGTTGATTGCTATTTTTCATAAACACCTGGGTTTATCATGCATCAAGTGACAGATTTTACGATTTTAATTGTGTTAAGAATGATAAAAATACAGATTACGTTGTTTGGCTTCTACTGAGTGACAGTAGGTTCATAAAATTCTTGGATTTTAGGAAACCATTCTGAGACTAAGTAACAGATATAACTTTGTTATTCTGACAGAACTTAATAGACTACAGCATGATTATATTTAAGTCAACATACTGACAAATTCTAAAACATGCCATAAAAGATTTAAATTATTGAATATCCCAATTATAAAGCATACTAAATCCTACCAAGAGTACTTTTCGTGTCTGATTTTTCAAGGCAGAGTTTCTTTGTAGCTTTGGGGCTTGTCCTGGAACTATCTCTTGTAGACCAGGCTGGCCTCGAACTTAGAGATCCGCCTGCCTCTGACTACCAAGTGCTGGGATTAAAAATGTGTGCCACCAACAGCACAGTTTTTTATAGGAAGCATGACTTTTCTTTTCACTTTTTTTCCTATTTTTTAAAATCACTGCATCCACACATTTTGTTTGGTTACTGAAAACATCTAATTATGCCATGTGATTGAATAGCCAGTAATTTCCAATGTGAAACGTGAATCTCTTGAGTTTATTGAAATTTAATATTTCTCTACAGTAATCTCTGACAATAGATTTTGTCAATAATTATTTATTCATTTTTAGTAATATTTTATTTATTGTTTAAGAATTTCATGAAATATATTTTTATTGACACAAAGTGTAACCACAGTCTCACCGCTCCGAACTCCCCTTAGCTCGTCCCATACTTCTTTACTTCCACATCTTCTTCATGTTATTTTTCTCTCTTAACAAAACAGAGTGCAATTTGTGTTGGTCAGAGACTGCAAAGCATGGAGCCTGCTCTGAATTGTGTCTGATATATCCACTGACAGTTTACTGCTTCTCCATTCCTAAAATCTATTCATTGTGAATAATTTCTTGACTAGTGGTGGGTCTTCATCCCCACTTAGTCTTCTGTACTTTTTCCTTTGAAAATTTCTGTTGAGTTCTGGTAATGTGTACCATCAAAAAGAGTAATAAAAAGTATAGAACCCAGTAAACACAATATCTGCTACTGACAAAGAAAACAAGTTATCAGTTATACCAAGTATTTAAAAACCAATATTAAAGTTTTCAGTTGATCTTGTAAAGATCATTTATGTTTTTGAATGGTGTTATATTTGATAAAAGATTTGGTAGACAGTTCAGAGCTCTGTTATTATTATACTCATTCTATTATATAGTTTACCCTGTTTTAAAATATGATGTTGGATAGTATATTTTTAAAATTTATTTCTTAAATTGATAGCAATATTGATGTGAATATTAAGAAAATCACAGTTTATTGAGCTCTACTTGGATTATATGTAATGTTCTTTTTAAGTTCTAGGATCCATTACAGGTTACCGTGTTATATTGAGTGATCATATTTCTTTAGGTTCCACTTGCCTATGACAATTTCTATTCTTCATTTTGTTTTATTACCTTGATCTGTTTTATAAGTATCGTACTAATATTTTATAGAATGCCCTGAAACTGAGTGTGTGTTCTCATGTGTTCCTCATATTTAATCACCATATGTTGAAATGTCATAGGTTCGATATGTTGTTCTCTTAAATTGTCAAAGAAAACAGAGCATTAAATTGGTAGCTAAGATTACAATATTACCAGTTTTCATACTTAAATAATTTTTTTAGCAATTGACCAATGTAATTAAATCACAGAGAAACAAAAGGTAGAACTTAAAATTCCTGTTTTCATGATAATTGCTTGTATAAATGCCTACTTATTAACCTTTACTGAGATTAACTGGCATCATTTGTTAATCTTACAGGACTTCCTTAAGCACTTTTGTAGGGCAAGACTTTCTTGATGAATTTCTTTAGTTTTTATCTGTCTGAAAGTTTTTTTACCTCCTCTCCTCTTTGAAGAACATTTCATTGGCTACAGGATTGTTGTTTGGGTCTGCTTCACTATTAACAGTTTCAATATATTAATTCACTGTCATTTTTGTAAAAAAAAAAGTATTCTAAGAAAAATGATGACATGGTAACCTGTTCATGCTCCGGTAGACGGCTTTGTAGTTTGTGCATATGAACAGAACCAGATAGACTCAGTAGGTTACAGAGAAGAAAAAAAATTGGAAGAGAATATGGTATACATGCGTGAAAAAAATACTAACACATCAAATAAAATAAACAGATCTTTAAAATGCCTATTAGCCTATGATAAACTAGATAGATAAAAATACGCAGGTGAAAATAACTAGCTCACAATTTCATAAAAGATGTAGAATTGCTTTATTGTAAAGTATCTATCCTGATGCAGTGGCTCTAAATTCAACCTGGCTCAAAGATACAAACTCTCTCTCCTGGATCCCACCATGATTCAATGCTGGCATTTATGGAGGACTTACTCTCACCTCTTATATCCTCTAATCATCTTAATACTAAACTTAGATAGCCGTTAATATTCTTGCAGTTTCACGGGTAAGAAATTGAGGAAACTTGAGGAAGTTGAATAATGTATTCAATTCTGCCAGTAACAGTGAAGAATATAATGTTTGAATATCGTTCATGGACCACCTGATTGTCACGTGTTAGCACGGTGTGGGAAGAGAGCTGATCAAGGAGGTTGGAAAGAGAATACACTGTCTGAAGGAGCCAATGGCAGAGTTAAAGGTCTGTTGCGTCATGCTAAAGACAATTTCCAGGAGCTGCTTCCTGAATTAAGAATGAAGTCCAGTCAGGTGGTGGTGACACAGCCTTAGGGAGCAGAGACAGGTGGCTCTGATTTCAAGGCCATCCTGGTCTGAAGAGGGAGTTCCAGAACAGCCAGCACCATACAGAAAAAATTCTGTCTCAGAAATTAATTAATTAATTAATTAATTAATGAAAAGAATAAACTTCAGAGTAGGAATCCATGTATTCACCAAATCAGCTGGTCATGCTTCCTTGCCAGAAAGACAACACAGTATAACAGGCAGGTGGTCCTGTTTCATCTCTGAAGCTTTTGTTTCTTCCTGTATGTCCTTGGACCAGGAAAATATAACCTTCAAAATCCATGAAAGGATTGGATAATTGAACGGTGTGGATGGCACAGAAATGTACTTTTTATCATAACTGGGTTTTTTTATTAATTTATTTGAACATTTTTTCTATTTCAAGTTTCTAGACATCAGTTTCAAAGCTTTAAAATGAAGAACATGGATTTTGTAATTTCTCAGATCCTTACCAGCCTGTGTATCTCCTTATAACAAGGGTGATCCTGTCATAAACAGTGCTTTTCTGCAGACTGTAGAGCTGGACCCTAATGTCTCGCCATCTGTTTATAATACATTACTGTGAGGCTCATCATCAGATTTTTCAAGTGGAATTTTCTTCTCTGGGTTTTCATTAGCATTATGAATGTGATTATATAAATGTTAACATTAATATTAATATTATTCACTCCAAAATATTTAATACAAACCAAATTGCCCTCATTTGGCTTTATGCCAGGATAAGGTACACATTTATTAATCTAACCATGACCTTAACTTTACAAATTCAGACCTCAGGAAATGAAAGGTGCATGCTTAATCTTTTTGTAAAGTTACGCTATAGAAAATAATTATACCAGCATGAATATTCATTTGACAAACCTATGAGCAGCTGTCTTGTTTACCAGCCTTCAATATCCTTTAAGCATTTTCTTCAAACGGCTTTGATTTTTGCTTTTGATGTTTGCCTAACTAGTCGATATAAGTTTCATTACCATTGGCAGTTAAATGCAATTCATTCTAGCATGTATGGCCAAATCCGGTATGTATGGTCAATCATCCAGAACTAATTAGGAGTATCTGCTACTCCTAGGGCTACAATCTGCCAGTTGTGGTTAGTGATTAATTGTGAAAAAAAAATACTGTTACATTTATGATATGATCCAATGTGATTTTACTTGCCTCGAATCTCATCCAGGCAGGCCGTTAGTTCGCTGGTGATTTGATCTGGGTAACATGGCCTGAGGCTGATCTTTGAGCTTTTTAATCATATCTGTTTCACTAGCACTGAATCCTGAAAACCCACTTGACCTGCGGGAGGCCACAAAATAAAATAAAGGATGCCCTCGAAGAGGAGGTTGCCACGGAGAGTATTTGGAGAAAAAAAGGCCTCGGCACAGTTTTTTCTTTTTTTTCCCTCTAGTTTCTCCAAGCATAGTCAGGCAAGGGAAGGCAAGTTATATGTCACAGAAGATAATGTCTGTATACTTCAGAAGAAATTGAGGTGGGGATAAAGTTCAAATTCATTCTGATTATCTGATTATTGTTATGCCCTTCACTCCCCTATCCCTGCCAAGCTTCTTGTTCTAGGAAATGTATGGAGAGAATGGGAAGATTTCTTGCCTAGTCTTGTGTAAGTTGTGACAGCCTAAGTGGATATTTCCTATTACAATTTCCTCAGAGCATAATATGTCTCTAGAATGTTAAATGTGTATGTGGGGTGGGGGAGTTAGATGTTGTCTTAGCCTTTTTGCTTAAATCTGTGGTACTTGTGCTGAATCAGAAATTGATGTTTTAGAGTATGGGACTCAGGAAATAACCATTTCATCAGGAACAGAGCCTGGAACATTTCTGCAAACTGGATTTTCATATACATATATATATATATATGTGTGTGTGTGTGTGTGTGTGTGTGTATGAAATTTCACAGAAGATAGCGGGTCATGTGAAACTCATGGTCTGCAGAATCCATTTTATTGAGATTGTAACATTTCACTTATTCCCACCATTCTATAATTATCCCTTTATTATGCCAGAATTCGTTGGAGGGAGTCATTTGTTTGTCCTGGCTACCTAGCTAGCTTAGACCCGAAATAATCACACAGAAACTGTATTAATTAAATCACTGCTTGGCCCATAACCTCTAGCTTCTCATTGGCTAACTCTTACATCTTAATTTAACCCATCTCCATTAATCTGTGCATCACCTCGAGTTCACGGCCGAGCAGCAAAGTTTCAGCACATCTGTCTCTGGCAGCTCCCTAGTTTCTCTCTGACCCTGCTCTCCTCCTCCCATGCTATAGGCCAAAACAGTTCTTTATTCATTAACCAATAAAAGCAACACATAGACAGAAGGACTTCCCACACCAAGTATTGGCTACCCACCTTTGCATTAAAAAATATTTCCTTGAACACCCTATCTAGCTATCTTTAAATATCTTAAGAAAAATTATGTTGAAATAAAAATAGTGATGTGTGGGGCAATATTATACAGGCCACATATTTCTGAATTGTATGGCTTCTAGGCTCTCAAGCCATAGTTCATACCTGAGGTGGTCACATAGCACTTACAGACTGGCTGTCACCTGGACCAGAATATACTAATGTTGTTCTGTGCCCTTCTTTGTAATTATGGAGATCTCATGGGAAAAGATATTAATCCAAGCTAGTGAAAGAGCAGCCATAGTTCCGGACATGACTTTAGTCCTACGACCCCGGAAACAGATGGCTAACGAACTTTCCCCTCAGTTTACCTTGGGAGATAGAAACAGTTTTGAGAATAAATGCGGGTGAGCTTCAGGATTTGAATATATCCGATATTGCTGTGTCAACTGTGTCTCAATTATGTTCGCTCCTCCGTACCAGTCTAAAGAGATAATTTACGTTGGGGTTGGACCCCGACAATGATAAAATGATAAACACAAAAAGTGAACTTAAGTATTTCAAAGGTTTTGTGTTTCAAATGGATTGCTGAGACTTAAACTGTGTCGCTTTGAAAATGTCTGTCTAATAGCCCAACTTTTAAAATCTATTTTTATTAGGTTATGCACCACAACTTTCTTCATTATTACTTATTTATTTCACATGCATTATTCAAAATGCTTTAATCATAAATTTTATTTTGCGCTTTCTACATGTAATTGTATTTTATTTATTTACAATATTATATTTATTATGTTATTGGTAAGTTAACATTAAACTCTTCACCAGAAGCACCTGTGATTCTGCCTGCAGAAGCTTCTGGAAAACCTATAGCTTATCCCCATTGCTCCTTATATCCACTCCAAACATGGGGAGAACCTTAGCACTCTATATATAGAAGGTTTCAGACAATGAAGTCACCACAAAAATACAAACGATTGTAGAAAAACATCACATCAAATGCCCACTGTTCAGAATTTGAAAATTAAAACGGGAAGGTTGTGCTTATTTTAGCTTATTTCAAGCTTCCATTTGTGACACAAACTCTCTAACTTTGCATACACAACTCTTCTCATGTGATCTCAAAATATTATGAGTATTAATTGTGTCTTAAAGCAAAATAGGAAGATAAAAAATACTTTATCTGGGAGTTATAACATTCCACTATATTTAAGAAATATGAACTAAGTAAAAAAATGACTGCCAAGTTAATTAAACTAATTGTTTACTACCTTTCTTTTATTCTTTTATAGAAAACATATTTTTATACACTATACTTTAATTATGGTCTTTTCCCCCGAATTCCTCCCAGTTTCTTTTCTTCTCTTCTTATCACCGAGACCAAAACCCTTTTTGTCTCTCTTTAGAAAACCAAACAACCCTCTAAGGAATAATAATAAAATAAGATAAATCAGAAACAAACAAATCAGAATATAACAAAACAACCAAGCAAGAAAAAGTGCCAAAAAAGCACAAGAAATGTCTATAGATGCAGAAACACAAACTTTGGCAAACTCAGGAATGCCATAAAAAGTCAAAGCCAGAAGCCATACTATGCGTGCAAAGAACCTGTAAAGTAGAAAACAAATAAGCAAACAAACAAACAAAAGGTCCTGACTTCACAATATTAGACAAAGAATCTCGGAAGATGCCAATGAGTTTGTTTTTTATTGGCCATCTACAGTTGGGCATACAGCCTACCCACCTTCAAGAGTTGTTTCTTTCACCGTTGATACTCCTTTGGAGAATTTTTTGTTTGCAAGTAGTTATCAATTGGAACTAGCTTCTGAGTTATAAATGGGAACATATGTCCACTTCTCCCTTCAATTCAAGGACCCCATCTGCTGCATAGCCATGGATTGGTATCAATTACTATTTTTCCTTGGCTTATGTAATTTTCAGGTTTATTACATTTACTGTTTTCAAAAATTTTTATAAAGTTTATGTAAAAATCAAGAATTATCACTTCCCATTTTGTGTGCTCTTCTCCCCTTAAAATTTGTTAAGGGCCTGTCATCTAGCAAACACACCACAGTGGTACCTTTAGGTATTAACATGACTTTAGCCTCTGTCTTTACCATCTAGGGGGCTATAATCTAAATTGGAAAATAAATAATAATATTGGTTTATCATAAAGTCTATACATAGAATATACTAGATAACATGTCATAACAATTCCTTATTTTCTAAACTTACTTACCAATACTTAAGTATATAAAATTATACATATTAGTGGGGTACCATGTACTGATTTTGATCATGAAATATTTAACTATATAATGCAATGTGTATCAGATTAAGCTTACTTAACTATTCTGAAACACCATTCTTTCATCCATATCTATCAAATCCTTCCACTAATGCTTTGAAGTTCATCACACCTTATTAATAGACACCCTGCTCTACAGGAACCCATTATGATTTTATCTGTGACTTATGGTTTGTTTAATCCATTCACCTCACCCTGTTTTCTACATATGCTTCCTATCCTTTAGTAGCCAACAATCTACTCAAAACGTCTATGAGATCTACAATTGTATGATCTACATAAGAGCAAATGAGACAGTAGAGATACCTTTGTCATAATGTAATTTTATGGTTGAATAATATTCCCTTTGAACAATGAACATAAGAGTGTTTCTATTTGGATATATATACTAATGGGATCATTTAATCATATAAACAAACTGTTTTTAATTATTTAAGGAATATTCATATATCCATTCTGGTTTTTTGCTTCATTTCTGTTTTGTTTTGTAATAACTGTGTTCACCGGAAATGTCCAGGGTTTCTTTTATTTTTCTCTAAATCTTGGCCAGTGTTTCCTTCTCTAGTGTTCTGAATGATAGCAATAGGTACCAGGGTGAAGTCAGATGCACTTTGGCTTTGTTTTGCAATTTTTGTGAGCATTTACCATATTCTTGATGGTTATCTTTCACTTTTGCAAGATTGTGTTACTTATGACTTTCTAGAATACTTAAGAAAGGGAACTTAAAAGTGTATATATTCCCTTTTGTTTCATAATCAGTTAGCTCCTTAGATTTGGGCTGCAGGCAAGGCAGAGGGGCACGGGGATAGAAAAATACAGGGAATGAGGTTGTTCAGCTCAAGGTACCCAGAAAGCAGAGACTCAAACAAGAATGGGTCAGGAATAGGCTAACTCTCCAGCACATGGGTCTTGTGACTTACTTCCTCTAAATCTAGTCTAATTCTTAATTTCTACTACCTCACCAAACCCTGTATCATAATGCATCCATCAAAGGCTTAACTCATTGACTAGGCTAGAGCCCTCCTGGTGCTGATCCAACCATTCTTCAATGACTGGCTCCTGGATAGCCCTCCTGGAGCCAACTCTTCTACTCACAGCCGTTTGAGAGACATTTCACTTCCATCATTGCCAAATTCTTAATTTGGGTTTGGAGTATTTTCGTTTGTTTTGTTGCCCAGTTATTGGAGTTTTCTTATAATTTATTGATATTTTCTCTGGTTCTATAGGTTGTGTCTGTACCCTGCAGTCTTTCTTTGGCTTTGAAGGAGTTTTCTGTGTCACTCCTCTAATTTGAACTATTTTTGCTGTTGTTTCTTGAGTTTTGAGGATCTTGTCCAAAAGAAATGCTTGCCCATTCTAATATCCTGAAGAATGTCCCAAGGTTTCTGATAGTTTTACATTTTACAACTATGTCTTCAACTGATTTGAGCTGCTGCATGGGCCTGCTAGACATATGGGCTGGATTTCAGTTCTCAGCACAAGAACATCAAATGATCCCAGCACTGTTTTTTAGAAAAGACTGATAATTGTTCTAAAGTGTGCTCTCGTGGCTCTGTAGACAGTTCTGCAATGGACACCCCTCTTCTGCATTCCCTGTTCTCTCTGATAGTCTGTGTGCCTATCTGTCTATTTCTCTATTTCTATACCACTGTGGAATGAAAGCCTGGTTTCAAATCTGATGCAACTTTATTCCCTTGTTCAAGTTTACTTTAGCTAGCAAGGGATTTCTGTGGTTCCACATACATTTTAGAATATATTTCTAGCTAAATGAAGAATGTTATTGACATTTAAAAGGATCATACTGAATGTGTAAATTGCTCAGGTACTATGGGTACTTTCAGAATATTTAATTAAATGAAGAATAAAGAATATGGAATATACTTCTACATTTCTGAATCTTATTCAGTTCTTCCTCAGAGTTTTGCAATTTTTATTGTAGAGATCTTTTGCCAATGATTAAATCTATTTCCTTGTATAATTATTTTTGATTTATTGTAAGTGTGATTATGTCATTGATTTGTGAGGGGTGTGTCTGTGTGTTTTTGAGAGAGAGAGAGAGAGAGAGAGAGGTGGATATCAAACTAGAAAAGTTCCCTATAGCTGCTTTGTTGATTCATATTTTAGTAATTTACTATTGGCCTATGGCAACACTACTGGTTTTTATACATTGATCTTACATCTTGAAGTTTTGGTGAATTGACTCACTAGTTATAATAAATTTTTGGTAGTTTTAAGACTTTCCATATATAAGGTCATGTCATTTTCAGTCAATGACTATTTGAGGCCTTTCCATGTTTGACTGCAATTTATTCCTTTCTCGTTCCTGATGGCTCTGTGATGTTAGCCAGTGGTGAAAGGAAATGCTCAGAACAAACAATGCTCTGAATTCACTTTTCAGCACTTCATGAACAGGGGATAGTGCTCGTGATTTTTATGCATAAATATTGAAACAGACAATTGTTTTTTGTTCTTCATCTTAGGAAGAAAGATTACAGTTTTTCCATATTTTATATAATAACCATTGACTGACTGTAAGTAGTTTTTACAATTAAAATATTTCCTATACATTTTGGGTCATCTTTATTATTCTGAAGGATGTTGAGTTTTAGCTCACCTGTTTATTCTGCCTATATTGAACTATTTGCATTAGTAGAATGAATAGCATTAACTCATGGTGAATAACCCTTTCAA
>JAQHUG010000306.1:1478347-1496407 GCA_028555095.1 Dicrostonyx torquatus | reverse complement strand
GTGTCATACAAACCATATAAAGCAAGAATTCATATTTTGAACAAGAATATTTGAATTAGATTTGTCATCTTAAGAGAAGATTTGGTGGCTAAGTGAAAGAAGATACAGATTGCATTTTCTTTTTTAAAATTCTCTTAGGAATTGCCATCTAGCTGCACAATATGTCTCCACAATTTTGAAGACTGGAAACCCGAGACAAAGCTGCCTGGAGACCCGCTTTCCTCAGACAGAGTCCTCAGTCTTCGGCTTGTAAATGGCTGCCCTCTTGCTGATGCTTTGAATAAACACACTTCTCTGCATTCTGCCACACACATTCTTATAAAAAATGTTAGTAATAAGGGACTAATGTTCATAACCTCATTTTAGTAATCATTTAAATATTTTATCTTCGATATAATCATATTTTCAGTTGCAAAGGTTTTTTGGAAGAGAAAACAATATAGCCTATCATAAAATTTTATGGCAGGTCTTTATTTAATGGATTACATGGTCAGAGCACTATTAAATGTCCTTAAAACATATTTGCTGGCTATCCTTAATTACCCTCAAGTACTTATTACCTCCTCATAAAACCAGTAGAAAGTTAGGCCTATTTTGAGCAGAAGGATGTTTGATAATAGAGAACACTTAAGATCAACTGGAAGTCTCCTGTGTATTAGACAGCTCCCTAAGTACTTTAGTGAACAATACAGTTTGCTTTTACACTGTAGCTGGCTGTTCCCATGAATCAGAAATACTACTTTTTTGTTGATATATTTTTCCCTTGCAGGCCCTCTCATGATCAACCAATCTATTCCATATTACCCAATATCTCATGGATAGATAAATGTGTGTGTTCATGTGTTTGTGTAATTTTCCCATATAATTCACCAAATTTCTGACTCTTAGAAATATATTTTCTAACCTGCGTCTTACAGAGCCACTCTGAGAAGGTTTGAGCATAATATTTTATTGTTGGTGCTTATCATGCATTTGACTGATGCACCCAAGAATAATATTTAATTTTTTTCCTTCTCTGTAGTTAATTGACAAAAGACTTCTTGTGTTGGCATAGAAATTGCTTGTGGAATAATTACTGATTTAACAAGGGTGTTATGGAATCAGGGTTTATGCACAGTGGTGATTGTTAGCTTTTATCATGCTCCATCTAAAACATATTATTTCATCTGATAATAGAATGCTATTATATCCCCAAAGTTGTCTTCATGTAAAGTATAATAGTTAGCCTTTGTATGTCAATATGCCATGATCTTTGAGCAGGCCCCTGTGGGAAAACTGT
Source organism: Dicrostonyx torquatus (assembly GCA_028555095.1). Classification (NCBI taxonomy): domain Eukaryota; kingdom Metazoa; phylum Chordata; class Mammalia; order Rodentia; family Cricetidae; genus Dicrostonyx; species Dicrostonyx torquatus. The sequence continues at coordinate 1,495,128 of JAQHUG010000306.1, read as the reverse complement.
CACTGCTCTGAAACAAATGCCTAGCTCCTTTTAGGTGAGGGAGATTACAGGATAGGGACTCAGTTATGTCTTGTCAGAAGCCTAATGTCTTTCACAGATGACAGAATGAATGCAGATATAGAAATCTTAAAGTGAACCATCACTCAAAAACATTTCAGATGTCACAAACAAAATAAACCAAGGAGATAATTGGAAAATAATTAACCCAACTCTTTTTATTGCCATAGGAAGAAATTCATAAGGAAGAATGATTTATTTCTTGTATTTACATTTCCATTTTATTTCCTATATCTATAAACTTGAATAAATAATCATTTCTAAGCACAGGTGTCAAAGCTATGACCACATAGTTAAACAGGAAAGTACATGACAAGGACTTTAAATAAAATGCTTTATTGTCATTAAGTTTGATCAACCCAATATTCCATCCACAATTTCAACTTCTAAAAACCTATACTTCACATACAAAAAAAAAAGGGAGAGAAAGAGATCAATTGTTAAATCAATCAGCAGGTGCATATGTCTTCTCCTTCTGTACCAAGAACTATGTCAGGCTGGGAATTCAACAGTAAAATCATCCAGTAATGTGCACTAGAATAGAGCTGTCCATAGACGGCTGGAAAGAGCTTACTGCTGTGTTCAATATGGACTTAGGAGGTGTTAGTACTGTTAACTCAGTGAAGAAAGAAAAGGAAGCACAGTGGTCAGCACACAAAGACCTTTGTACAGAGGACCTAAAGTGTTCTGACTGGAGTGGAGACAATAGAAAAAGAGGGTGGAGCATAGAAGAACAGCCGGGTTCTGCAAATGACAGATCATGGGATATTATATTGGGATGGGAAATTGCTGGATTGCTTTATTCAGGGAAGGTTATAATCAGATTTGCATTTTTAAAAGGTCCTTGCCTGTCCTTTGAAAAAAATGAATTAATCGAGGACAAGCCTCAATGGCAGCACAGAATTGTGAATTTGTTGCAGCTGTCCCAAGGAAAGACGATAACAGAATGAATTAGGATAGATAAGAAGAGCTGGAAATATGGGTATATTTGAAATATGGGTATATTTAGCCATCAAAACTGATACTACCTGGATGCTGAATTACCTGCAGCGAGCTGTCTCATATGGCATTGTAGAGTATTTGTAGCACACCTAAATGGAAATTGCACCAAGATATGCACGTGTAAACATTATGAAGCACATTGTAATTAAATCAATGGATCTAGAATTTTTGTTCATCTACATGTTCCTAAGTTTTTAAGTTGTGGGTCCTTTCAAGTTGTTATAAACCTTCTGCCATGACCAAAACATCTTTCACCTATTAATAATTTTGCATGTATTTTGTGGGTCTTGGTCTTCAGGTTTCATTTTGTACAGCATTTATGTAACCTATGAAACTGAAGTTAAGAAGTTCTTCAAAAAAATCTAGTTTGCAATACATATCTTGTGTCTTGCTTGAATACTGCCCTGCTTAACATTAGAAAGGAAGATCCTATACCTGCCTCAGGTATCTTTGTATGACCTGTTACTATTGGTTAGCAAATGAGTGTTCTGTGACTGTTTGCAAAAGACTATGCTGATCCTCACAGACAATCACAGCTCCTCTGGGGAAACCCCACATACCTCATCCATTCCAGTGACAGAGATGAGCACAGGGGCTGCTAGTGTCAGGGAATGAATGCAGCTCTCCCTCAGAGCCGAATTGCCCCTGCCAGCTGCTCTTCACACTTATCTCTTCATGTGGCCTTTGAAGAAAATAAAGTATTTCCTTCCCCAGGGAAAGAGCCATTTGGGAGCAGTTGCATTTGAAAAGGAATTGCTGACTTGGGATCTACCATGAACATTTTAGAAAAATGATACGCATAGCACTTTAACATTCACTGTATACTGTAAACACATGGTATGAACTATATACAAAATAAACTCATCTGCCAATACAGAAAAAAATTTAAAAAATAATTTAAAAGAGCTACTTAAATTGTAGCTGGAATGTTGAGAAATAAAAAATATTTCTTTAAAAAAATCATATAGGGAAGACAAAACATCTCGTTTTCCGTATGCATTTCAATTCACACAATTTTCTAGGCCAACTAAATAGACTCTTCTGGCAAATTTTTTTGTTTGGTTTTGAGGATTTCACATTCTCATATGAAAAGTCATAAAGATACCAAGGACATACTAGGCTCAAACTGCATGGCAAAGACAGTAATACGTCATCTCACTTTGTTTTAGGAGACAGAGACTATTATAGAACCTGTTCTCCTAAAATAAGTTACTTATCTTTTTTACACATATCTGAGATTTCCTGCTTTAGATGATATAATCGAATCCAATTATGCTTGACTTAACAAGCCTGAGTATGGTCATGTGGTATAGGAGATGTTTCTGTATTTCTGTTGCTTTCATTGGTTAAATAAAGAGACTGCCTTGGCCTTTTGATAGGGCAGGATTTAGATAGGCGAGGAAAAGAGAACAGTATGCTGGGAAGAAGACTGAGTCAGGGAGAGCCGCCATGAAGCTGCCAGGGTCAGACATGCTGAATCTTCCCCGTAAGCCCACTACCTCGTAGTGACTTACAGACTATTAGAAATGGATTGAATCAAGATGTAAGAGTTATCCATTAAAGGGCTGCAGATAATGGACCAGGCCGTACTTTAATTAATACAATTTCCATGTGACTATTTCGTGCATAAGCTAGCCAGGCACTGGAAACAAAGCCTGCTCGCTCTGGGAGCCAGGAAGCGGGACACAGCCCGCGCTCATTGCAACAGTCATGTAAATGACAATTCCCCTAAACTACACTCACCTTAGAAGTGACAAAAACACTGTATGCATGATAGTCAAACCAACTGGTCATTTTTACAAGTCGTTGCAATATAACCAGCAAAGATATATACTAATTTATTGCTCAACTAAAACTATGATTTTAGTACAGCTGCATTTTGGGGTAGAGGAAACAGGGAGTAATCAACTATAAGAACTAATTTAGCATAAGTCATCAATGCAGAAACACAGGACTATTTCTTTGGTGAAGGAAGAAATAATTATTTGGGATCTACAGAAATCCCTCCAGAAAATGGCCTAATTACTCCCTAAAAAGTTGAACCAATATCCTTCAAAACAGGAGAGAAAATGAAAATCAGAGTATGTTGTAAGGAAAAATATATTTTCAACAATGATAACAACAACAACAACAAAGAACAACAAACATTTATTTATTTGTGTGTGTGTGTGTGTGTGTGTGTGTGTGTGCCTGCATGTGTATGTGGTGGGTGGATGGGGGAGGTGGGTAGGTCAGAAGACAACTTGCAGTAATCGGTTCTTCTCTTTCAACAGATAGGTCCCAAGGATGGAACTCAGATCATGGGCCTTGGTGGCAAGTGGCTTAAACAATTGGGTCTTTTTGGACCTATGTAATTATTTTCAGGGACTATTAAACTACAAATCTAATAATACAATTTTGTTTTGTTTTGTTTTGTTTTTGGCCTCCAGGCCAAATTAACTCACTGAAGTGAAGAGCTCTTTCCTAACACCTTTCTCTTGCCTGATCACATGGCCTACCCAGATGGCTTCAAATCACCCCTTCCATAGCCTCTCACTTAGACACATAAGTTACCCTTTTCAATGCCACCACGAAGCTGACACAAGGTCAAGTTTTATGGGTCTGTATATAGAACTCAAGTAAAAGTAAGTGTTTCTTTCAAGAGTCAAAAGCAAAATCAAATCAAAACACTTTCTTCTGAAGCCCCAGTTTGTTATTTAGTCAACAAATTAATCAACAATTTTCTGGGTGATGGATCCTCATTAATATTCTGAAATATGCACATATAGGAGAGGCAAATCTAGGTGTGTGAGGCAAGCTGGCTCAGCTTGTGAAGTCACTCACTATGCAAACCTGGTGATTTGGGTTCAGTCCCAGAATCCAATAAATGTGCAAGGAAGGAGAGAATCCACTCCACAAGGTTGTCCCTGATGTCCTGTCCCAACCTATTCTCTGGTATAAAGATACAACACACCAACACTAATAATAATAATAATAATAATTTTAAAGAAAATCAGCTCATTTCCTTATAGTCTTATGTAATTTGTACCCTAAGACTGCAAATCAGTCATAGGTACTCTTACCTATATAATAAATATTTTAAATATTTATGACACTGCTCTCTAAATGGGCAGTAAAAGATACCCTGAATTATTGGAATCATCTTCAGCTATGTGATACTGGAAATCTTCTCATTATTTATTTGTACATTTAAGACATTTAGCCCACAGCGGGCATAAAACATTTGCTGCATCTGACTAAAGTTTGTTCAGAATCTTTAGCTTTGTTCAGTCAAAGAAGTTAAATGTCCTATCAAGGCCAGAACTAAAGACAGAACTGTAACTGTGCCGCTATTTCTTCTTTATTTTCTTCGGCAGTCTTCACATCTTCACCGAGATTCACACCTTATCACTTAAACATTTTTTGCATCCTCATCTTCAGCTTTAGTTTTGTTTTGTTTTTCAAGAAAGGGTTTCTCCGTCGCAATCCTGTCCTGGAGCTTTGTAGACCAGGCTGTCCTTGAACTCAGAGAGGTCCACCTGCCTCTGCCTCTGCCTCCCAAGGGCTGGGATTAAAGGTGTGTGCCACCACTGCTCAGCTTCGTATTTGCTTTGGTGTTTGTTTAAGATAAAGTCTCATTCTTAGTCCATGCTGGCTTGAAATCCACTATGAACCCCTGCTGGCTTTGAAATTCAGAGGTGTTGCTCCACTTGGGCAAAATGCCTTTGCCTTTGGGAAATGATGTTTTCCTTCAAATAAGAGTTGATCTGGTGTCCAGACTCTGCTTGAGGAGTTCATCCAAGGTGGGCCAGAGAAGGGTGGAAATTTAGGCTTACCATGCTAGGTTAATCCACCTACTTCCTAGACTTGGCATCATTTTCATTAAGACCCCCTGATAGCATTATGACATTTTAACCCTCCATCTTCTCTAAATTGGTAACAGGCAATGATGAAAGTGGCAACTCTGGAGCTTATACATAACCCAAATTCCATGTCTTTTGAAAAACTTTTCCAAACCTCCAGTCAGAAATCACTTTCCCTTTCTGATCCTTCAAAAATTTGTGTTTCTAGACTAATCTGTATGAAAGTTCACTTATATTAGTGGCATAATGTGTTGCTGTCTATATGAAGAAACAGGATCCCTAGCCTTTTTCTCAGTCGTTTATCAATGAACTTCATGCCCAGCCTACCACCATGTTTTTCTGCCAGAAAAACCTCAATGTCTGTTGGATTGTACTGTAATTTCGATTCTATTTAGTGTTTCAGTGTATGTTTGAAACACCTTCATTTGCATTTTCTTAACTCCGAGTGGGTTTAAAAGGATAGAAAATCGAAACTCCATTTTTTTTTCTTCTCTGAAGCAGATAAGGCAGTGAAATGACTAAGTCCCAATAGAGAAGCTTACATTCTTTAGCCCTCTGACAATGAGCCAGTTAACTGATCCCAATGGGAGAATTACTTGTTCGATTTCTCCAGTCATTCACTCTGATAACTCATCCTCGGCTGGCCCCAAGGCTGTAGGTATCCTTGAGGGATGCCCTTAAATGAGAAGAAGGCACTTGAGTCTTACAGTCATTATACACACATGTGTGACGCTGAGATACCTTCTGAAGAAGCTGGGAGATAATTGCCACTCAGTTTGTTTTAGGCAAGTGGAAAACCAGCACTTTTAGTTGAAAATAAAATGTTGTTTCAGATTTTATAATTTTATTTCAAATGATTACGGTTATGATCAATGTTTCTACAGCAATTAATTTAACACATAATGTTTTGAAAGCCTTATTCTATTGATGAAGCCTTAAGTTACAGATGAGAGACAAGTGACTCATTGGAGATGACAGAGAGTAAGAGACAGACAGGGCTTCTGAATGTCATAAACACCTGCTTGAAGATAAGTTTCCATTCACTAATAAAAGTTTCTAGTTGAAGCACATTTTACAGCCAATAATAAAGACCAGTTTGTTCAAGAACTCATTGATCATGGTCTTTCAGTGCCTTCCTACATTTTCGAAGCTTGTATTGAGGATACATGCAATGCAAACCCAACAGAAAGTGCTAGAAACTGGAATCAACAAATCAGACCTCCTATCTATAAGGAGCCTGTCGGGAATGGCAGGTCAGAAAACAAGTTACCAGAGTAGCTGGTATTGTGCCGGTGTCACGAGACCCCCCAAACAAGACCATCAGAGAGCCGATATCCAATGCCAACACAAAGGGGTTTATTACAAGCCTGTGTTTGGTTCACTGTCCAACACTCCAGCAGCAGGTGGAGGAGAGCAGCCCTGAGCATTTACAGGTTAGCATTAATATAGGGAAAACCACAAGTTACTCACAGCCTTGTCAGAGGGTCGTGGGGTCGCTGACATTTAACCTGATTGGTTATGGTGAGGGGAAGTACAGAATTGAAGAGTAAAATAGTTAGTTAAAATATGTCAGTCATGGTGGCGCCACGTGTTTGCTAGCTGTCGTTAGCCTTATGCTTAATGGTGGTCATCAGTCACACCCTCATCAGTCATACCCAGGGTGGATTTCAACCCATTTTGGGAACTTGGGTGAATTTGGGGTCATGGAGAGAGCATAAAAGATATGGTCTTAGTTTAGTTCAAATTTGATCATCACACTGGCATTCAATGCTGTAAGGTCAGGACACTAAGACAAAATAAATTAGACATCAGTGTCAATTACTCAAGATAAAAGAAATACTGGCTTCCATTGTATCTGCAGAAAAGTGATTCTTTGGAAGAATACAAGTAGATAGGAAGTCATATATTAGAGCTAGGGCCAGAATGTGAAGAATGATGTTTTTCTGTATTCCATGGTAACTAAACAATTTGCACGTTATTCTTCCTTTCCTAGGTAGATTCTTGCCTGTGCAAATTTGCATAATAAAAAATTCATTGTAGAAATAAGGTAATATATGATACGTTTTGCAGTATTCCTTGGTTAAAAAATCAATGGGGGAGAAAAAACTTGTGTAAATGATAATTATGATTGAATCACAGAATATGATCTTGATTAAATGGCTATGTTTGGATTGAATGTGAGGTCCTAGAAAAGAAAACATAAAATAAAAACATTGAAACTCAGGGTATATCCGAAAGAATTGGAGTATCTATTACAAATGTTAAGAAACTGAAGACAGCTATGTTTAGGGAGATAAATGATAAAATCAAATGGCAATTTAAATGGTTGATGATATCCAGATTGCTACAGCAAAACAGCAAAAAGAAGGAAAGGATCCTAGCCATAAAATATCTAATATTTATCATCTCCTTAGATACATGATTGGCTAAAACTATAGAGATAGTGTAAGATAACATTTTTCACATTGTCCTCATCTATCACACAGTTGTTTATTCACTTAGTCTTTAAGTCATATAGATATTAAGAATTGTAGATCAATAGTCATCTATGTTTGTCATATTTATAGCTAGACTAATCAGGTTCTTTAGATACATAGAGATTATATTCTGTATGAATAGTCTTCAACCTCTTCAAAGAGCTGTAGAAAATGGCATTTAATCTAACCTAGAATTCTGTGGTAAAGAGACACAAACGCTCCTGGCTACACCGACCTATTCCCGAGAGACTGTTGAGCGCCAAGACACTCCAATTGGAGCTTGTCCTCTTCTTGGCAAAACCGGCCTCTGGGCAAGGAACTGCCCATACCTCAACTACTGACAAAATACATAAAAGCTGGAAATGGATAAGCAAAACTGTCAAATCCTGCCAAGACAGGGTAAGATGGTTTTGAAAATTTCCTTGCCTTTAAAAATAATCTGTCAGTTATGCTAGGCCTTAGCCAAAGTTGGTTGCTTCAACACTGCAAATGGACTTTGGGTGATTGCCCAGGTAGCCAGCTGTCTCTGTGACTTGTTACATATTTTGGAAGTTGTTTGATTGCACTTCCTAATCACTCAGGTAATGTTATTTCCCTTCTCAGATCTTTGATTGGGTTGAAGATTAGATAAATGTAGTTAGTTACTTTCTTCTCACGACTTGGCCAATTTATTGATTGCATAAGAATTAAGTTAGTTGACTAAGATGGAGGGGGGAGGGCCTTGGGCTTCCCATAGGACAGGGTATCCTGCACCATCATAAGGAAGCAGGGGGAGGGCAGTGGGGTAGTGGGGGAGCGGGAGGGCCGGGAACAAGGGGAGTAAATGTAAATTTTTCTTTTAACAATAAAAATAAAAAAAATAAATAAATAAAATGTTTTAAGACAAAATCTCACAACATATACTAAGAAAATCTTCAAACTCACAATCTTGCCTCAGCCTCAAGAATATTAGGACTACAGATGTACACCATCAATTATAGTTAAGGTTTTTAGTAATCAGAATAAAGTCACAGTCAGGTCTTAACATATTATTAAGTAAAGTAAGTATTATAATACAATATAGCAACCACCAAAATTATGGCAAAGGTAGCTACACATTGCTCTCCAGAATATAGAAATAAACTGTGCTTGGTAGTATACAAATTTTTATCTCAGCAATCTCTCTAGATGCAGGGGCTGAACTATCTTTGTGAATTCAATGTCAGTCTGGTCTATGTGGGACATTCCAGGATATCCAGGAGTAAGTAGTGAGGCCTTATCTTTAAAAAAGAAAAAAAAGGAAAGAAAGAAGAAAAGAGTATGGAAATAGAATCACATGTAAAAGCACAATAGTAAAACATGCTAAAATGTAAAATGTCTTATGTTATTCTTAAAGATGTTTAGGCCAAGTCATCATTTCACTGTCTTAGAAGTACATCATTTTGGACTCCAATGAATCCTATGCTATTCTGCTTCCTTTGTTCCTTCTCATCCTTTCTTCACGAGTCAGTGCTAATGACATTACAAGAACCTGCAAAAGGTTCTTGTGTGCTCCCCCACCTTAATTATGTGGTTAAGGAAATTGGCCTATAGGTTGGTTTTAAGTTGATTCTCTTTCAAAACCTCCGTATTTAAGTACCTTCTGCAAAGCCAGCCCGATTGAAAATGAAGTGTGAGCCGAGTCAACCAAAGTGTGAAATTGTTGTAGAAAACTTGCTTTCAAAACTCAGCTCAGATTATGCCTCAGGATAGGAACCTTCTGAGGTCCACTCTCACCTCCAAAGTTTTCTGGATTAGTTATTTTTCCCACTAATACCAAAATGTGACAATTATTATGAGTTCAGAACTATTCTTTCATCTGCAAACCGTCTTAGATGGTATCTATCTGCTGTTTCAGTCACTGTGATGCTGGCCCAGCTTTTGGCTCCAAGTCAATAACCATGTCAAGGGAGAGATGCCAGGCAAGGTAATGAGCTGAAGTCAGGCACCAGGAGGCAGAGACAAGACCTTGGAGCTCAATAGGCAGAAGAATAATGCTGCACATCAGGAAACAGAACGGTTAATGTGGAATCCTGGTGAAAGTCCACGGTATAATGCCTGGGGGACATTCTAGGATCAGCATCAACAGAAGCTGGGGGAGAGGGTGACAAATTGAAGAACGCGCATGAGCCACTGGCAGTATAACATACCCTTCACCTGCAGCCAAGTAAATCCATAGCAGGCATGCCTTTAAAGGCCCATATTCACACTGGTCCCTCCACTTACAGTGGGCTCACACCACTTCAGTTCCTAGGCCAGTTTTGAACTCACAGTCCTCTAAAGTAGAAAAGATCTCTCCCCTAACAAAGCTGTCCTTGTTCTCTGTGCAATCAGCCTCACAATATATGGTTTACGAATTTGCCTAAAACCTAACGTTTGACCCCAGTCTCAGTACCTAATACAAGGCCTAGCGGAAAGTATATTTGTGGCATAAAATTATGAGCGATGATTAAACTTTTTTTTTTGCTTTTTTATAAGGAACAGAAGTTTATTTTGCTCTGTGGTTCTGTGAATACAGGGTTGAGGGGCCACATCTGGATTTTTTGTTTGTTTGTTTTTTTCATATTCTTTTATTTTTCATTCAAAAAATTTACATTTCCTCCCCTTCTCCCAGTCCCCTCCCACTCCCCCACTACCCCTCCTCCCTCCCACTGCTTCCTTAAGAAGGGGCAGGGTACCCTGCCCTGTGGGAAGACTAAGGCCCTCCTTCCTCCATCAAACTTTATAGAGGAAGTTATTGAATTGCTAAGTAATGTTTTCTATTATCATCATTAGCAGTTTCTACTAATCATTCAATCTGCAAAGATGTATCAAATGCCTATCAAGAGCCGGGCACTCCTAGATACTGTGATGATTACTGCACCCTTTGCTGTCCTTACAATGACCTTGTTGTCGATGTTCGGTTCTAAATGAGAGACTTATATTTTAACAATAACTTCATAGAGCTGCTGTTTTTTGCTAACATTTATCAGATGAGGTGTCATGGATATGAATTACCTGCTTGAAGTCAGATCTTCTAATAACCTAGAATCAAGCCCAGGCCTGTCAGAGTCAAAAACAATTCTTTCAAAGATATGCATCTATGAATATTAAGATTAATATTTTTCTCACTTGGCAAGAAATGAGCTATATATTAGGTTCGTTTTTGATGCCTTTCAAATTTGTGCATAATGTATGCGGAATTTGTTTAGGAGGCTAAAATTTTCTTAGGATAAATGAAATTTTCTAGCTATATTTCTGTGTATTAATAATTGATTTTCACTAGGATACACTTATGAGCTCAAATAGAGTTTACTAAACTCTAAGTTTGAGCTTTGATCAATATTTAATGGATGCTATTGAGTTTCAGTTTTCCACTAAAATCAGCAAGGTATTTTTCTGAGTTCTTGTTCAGACCTCCTGGTGTTGAAAAAAAAATCAGAAAATAAACTGACCATGGTCCAGATGTTCCTTAGTAACAGTTATTTACATATTAAGATATTTCAGTGCTAAGAAAACTATTTAAAATTAACATACCATCAAATACTGCAAGAATGATGGCAAACAGATGCTGAAGTGAAAATTTTCTTTTATATTAAAATCTTAGAAACACTCTAAGAGTTGAGTTCTCTATTACTTAAATTCAACATTGCAGGGAAAAAAAATTACAGTTTCTTTTTGTAGGTTGTTATCATACCTATCACACTGTTCTTCTGGTATCATACAAAATTTTTAGAAATTATCCTTGCTAAGGGGTAGCAAAATGGCTCAGCTGGTTAAGGCACTTGTGACCAAGTCTGAGGACCTGAATTTAGTCCCTGGGATCCGCAAGGTAGAAGGAGGGAACCACTCCCTCAATTTGTTCTCTGAGCTTCACATGTTTCTGTGAAACATTACACACAAATATGAAATAAATAAATATAGTTTTAGAAGGAGTACAAAATCAAATGAAAATTACCTGTGATTTTTGAGTGCTTACTATGAATGATCTATCCAGAAGAGGAGATGGTAATGATTTTAAGAGTCAGAGGTGAAGCTGGGCGGTGGTGGAGCACGCCTTTAATCCCAACACTCGGGAGGCAGAGGCAGGCGGATCTTTGTGAGTTCGAGACCAGCCTGGTCTACAAGACCTAGTTCTAGTTCCAGGACATGCTCCAAAGCCACGGAGAAACCCTGTCTCGAGAAACCAAAAAAAAAAAAAAAAAAGAGTCAGAGGTGAGTCCAAGGAAATAACATCATGCAGATACAATAGGACTGATACACACATGAACTCACATAGACTGTCACATGACACACAAGACCCGTTCAGACTTACTCATGCATTTTTGTTGTTATGTCTATGAGTGCTTTACTGGTAGGTGTGTCCGCACACTACAGGCATACAGTGTCCTCAAAGCCAGAAAAGTGTGTCAGACTTTTACACTCAAGCTGCAATTACAAGGTCCCCTCCACAGTTATTGCCTGATGCAATGCAGCCTCTTTTACTTCTGTTCAGCACGTATTGCTATCTGTTTTTAGCCAACTCTTCTGAATAAGGTCACATGAAGGTCAACACCCTGTTATTTCTTGTCTCTGCTGTGTTTTTAATACCTAGATTGTATGTGGGGTGCATTGTAGTGATTATTAAATGGTTCATGCTGTGGAATGACTTTGCCTTAATCAGTTTTTCATTTCCCCAGAAGTAGATGTTGAATCTTGAAGAGAAGAAAGAATTATCTTTAAATTGTTAACTACTAGTTAATTTAGACAATAATTTTCCAATTCTAGGTATTGTGGTTTGGACGGTTAGGCTCATGTGTTTGCATACTTACTCCCCAGTTAGTGGAGCTGTTTAAGAAAAATAGAAGCTATGGCCTTGTTGGAGGAGGACTGATATTGGCAGTAGACTTGGAGGTTTTCCAAAGACTCATTTCATTCCCAGTGTGTTTCTCTCTTCTGGTGCTTGCAGATATGATGTGAGCGCTCAGCTGTTCCTCTTGCTATGACATTTAATTCTGTCATGGACTCCAAGCCTCTGTTATGTCAGTGTCCAATTAAATACATTTTTATAACTTTCCTTGGTCACGGTGTTTTCTAATAGAAATAGAAAATTAATTAGGACAAATAGATTTTTCAAGAAGTTCTCAGTATTAGGGAGTTTAAGGGCAGTGCTATCAGACCGGCTCATTTGATAATTTCATGCATATCTTATTAATTACACGTAGGGAATAATTGATATATACATAGCTAGTGGAAGAAAATGCAAAGAAGTTAAAAATTTAGTATGCTCAAAATGAAAAGCAAGAGTTAGAGCAGGTAGCTAGCTGTGTGCAGCTTCATGTGCACCAATAGGCACCATTTTCCCAGGTGGGAATGGCTTTTTGTTAAAAGAACAGAATGCAAGCCAAATGATCCAAAAAATTAGGAATTCCCAAACATTTGTACCTCACCCTGAGAGAATGACAATACCATTAATGAACCACAGTGTGAAATTAATGTACTGCCTTGTGGAGAAAATAATCCCCTGAGAGTCGCCATGGTATAAGTATTCATCAGCAATTGTTACAAAGAAAAGTTCTTTGAAGTCAGGATGGAAGCTACTAGTAACATAAATTCTGATATGTGCTAGGAAGCAAATTTTCTTTTTTAATTTGAGAACTTTTTTGAGTTATCTGACTTAACCATTTAAGGTAATACTATTAACCTCAAAAACATTCACTATAAAACAGTAACCAAAAACTATGTGCATATTTACAATTTGATTTCAACAGCAGTAGTCTACTGACTAGCTATAGTGAACCAGCATTGTGACAGGAAAAAGAAGAAAATCACACTAAAGAGAGAGGAGGAGACAAGGAGACAAGGGGAAGAGAGGAGAAAGGGAAGGGAAAAAAGCCAAATGGAGAAATATGAAAGAAAAAAAAGGAAGGAGCAATTAAGAAGGAAACGAGATAGGGACAAAAGGAGAGAAAATGAGGAAAAGAAAGAGAAAGTGAGAGAGTAAGACAGAAAGGCCAGGTCATAGCTGTCTTTCTAGGCACTGTGGTAAATAGGGAACTAAGGAAAACGTATCCCGACTCATGATTTGAGGGGCTGCTGTTCACAATGGCAGACAGAGCATGCGTGGCAGACCTCACAATGGCAGAAGTATGAGACAGATAGTTGCATTGATTAGGCAGCAATGCAGGAGAGTCAGGATAGGAAAAAGGGCGAGGTCACACAACTTCAAAGCCCATCTCCCAATGGCCTACTTCTTCAAGCAACATCCCTATCTCCTGAATCCTCCACACCCTCTTAAAGCATCGCTACCAGATGGTGCTTGCGTGTTCAAACCATAAGAGACGTAAAAGGAAGGATGGAGAGAGGGAAGGTGAAATAGAGGCAAGATGCAAATTCCTCTAATCCTTAAAAATCGCAAATTAGTGGTGGTGTACACAGGTAAGCTTATGATGACAGTAGGTCTGATTATGATCGGAGTAAAATATGTTAAAAGACCCCAAAACCAAGCATCAGAGGCAGAAGTGATGTATTAATTATTGGCAGAGGGAAAATTTACTAAGTATCGTGAGGCATTTGATTCCAGAACTCATTCTTTAAATATGAATAGTATTTAAATCAGAAACAAACAAAATGCCAAAAGTGGCAGATAATAACAGTTTAAATTGGCCTAACAAGCGTGTTAATTCTGCAGTCATCAGGAAGACTTGATTTTTCATATGTAATAATAACAGACACATTGGCTACAGTTTGTATCATTTAACAAGTAGGTAAACTATCACCATAAGAATGTTCAGATTTCTCAAGGAAACAGATTACAATATTAATAAAGAAGTAAGTAGAACTCAGGCTCGTGAATTCTTTGTGAACAGCTGAAAAACTATCATCTAGAAATAAAAGTCAAAACAAGAGATTTAAGGAGGAATCTTAGATCATAAATGAAGATCTCTAGTTTATTAAAGTAAAGAGAGAAAAGAATTATTAGAACAAGATCAAACGGTCAAGGAGTCACACAGCATTTACTTTGACAACACGCTATGTCTAGTAAGTTCCTAAGGAAGATAGTTTTCAGGAACTGGTGGGAAAGCTGGGAGTGTAAAGTGTGCTTCCCTAATGGACACTTGGAAGTGGACAAAAAGGGAGCGTGATGATACAACTCAAGGAAGGATGATTAACAAACTTGATTCACACTTTGTTTCTCCTGTTGTTTTTCTATTTGATTTTTTAAAAAGATCTTAGAAGTCACATGGACTACCTTGCCAACAGCTCAAATAGACGTATGCATGCTTGTGAGATGGTCTTTGGCTCTTGTGGGAAGCGTGGTCTCATTGAGTCCCACCTCTACACCAAAACACTACAAACAATTAGCGGCTGCTAAAAGTCTGAGGTTTGGAGATGGTTCACGTGTGAAAGTGTAGAAAAGGAGTAATTTCAAAGAAAAAAAAAACGACTGAAAGGATTATAAGAACAAATCACCAATATGACCTGAAGAAGTAGACTCTACATCAACAAACAACAAAGGACATTAACTCTGAGATGTAGAATCATTCATGCAAATATTTTACTAGTTACGGTATGTTATATTATTCACATCTACCATGCTCTGTTAAACCTCACATCTTATCTCACAATATGAGTGTGTTTCATTTAACTTATCTACTCTATAACTCATACACAATGAAAGACATCATTTCAGGAATCTTGAGACTCAAGATGGAGTTTTACATATTTTCAATTGATTACTTTGATTACTCTATACAGAGAATATCCCATACCTTCAATGCTTAATCATTGTCTTCCTTTCAGATCCCTAGAAAAGGCTTAGGAAAAATGATTGAAGGGGATGGGAGAGGGAGGGAGGGAAGCAGAGAAAAATGAAGAGCTCAATAAAAAAAAATTAAAAAGTCCAATGTCTCTTTTAATAGCAACATAAACAAGGAGCCAACATGTTCCACAGTCTCTTTTAACAACCACATAAGCAAAGAAACAAAGTCTTCCAATATGGGAGTCTATGAGGATCATTTCTCTTTCAAACCCTCACATTATGAAAAGAAAAAAGTGTGAAGATGGTGTCACAGATTCAGGTTTGTATCAACAAGTCTCAAGTTCAACACCTCACAAATAAAATGGTTTCCCATTTAATAAGTATCTGTTCAACATTCAATCAAATTAAGTCCATACTAAGCTTGCCAACTGCTGATGTTAATTGCTATCAACAGAGATCTGCCAGAGATGGATGGCACAGGTGTTGATTTTATTCATCTCAGTTTTTATATTGTTCAGTCCCTCAATTTCTAAATGTGCAACAAGGTTCAGATTGAATAATTGTATTCCTAGATAAACAGACATAAGTGTAAATTCATTCATAGCTGCACGTATTTATTTTAATAAACTAGAACGTATTTGATTCCTATTCTAGCCTTGTTTTATTTTTCCCTTATTGGAATTTGTTTAGCAACCTTGGTATCAATGATTTTCATGGCATCAAAATAACTGTTCACATTATTGCTCCCTTGGGTTCTGTACTAAAGATCAGTTTCTGGCAGCAAGGAAATGCAAAGTAAATGCTTGCCAATAAACAAATAAACAATAGATAAAAATATTATAGAGGAGAAGGAAATAACTCACCGCTGAACTGTGTTAAAGCCTTGAAGCAGTCGTGGCGATGTGGTCCCAATGGTCTAGCAGCTATGAGAGTGGGATCCTAAGTTCAGGTCCAAGTAGTGTTGCACAGACATGGACCCCGATAATTGGCAGAATAAAAAAATTGTTATTTAGATGTCATAGCTCCAAAATGGGTAATATTAGAGATTCAGGTAGACAACAAATTTAGCATGTTTGCTAATCCTAAATCCACATTCTTTAGTATATTATAATTGTAAATTTATTAAGGATCCTAAGCTCATTATCAATAATAGCTATCAATTCCAATATTTTAAGTTATCCACAGCAAATATTCTAGTGACAGATCTTCTGAGAATAAAAACATATTGCATATTATTGTACATATTGCAGCCTGCCTTTCAGGCAGATCTTCCCTTTGTAAAGAATCACTGTAGTTGTTACCATCTTTAGAAACTTTTGCATTACAATACAAAAAGAGAAAAGGAATCTAAGTGGGCACATCATTCAGCAAATATTGAGTCTAGGCTAAGAAAACTCTGTGGTCAAACATATTAGTTAAGGTTATGGGACCCCCCCAAAACTGTGGCCAAAGAGAGAAATATGCTGATTGGCTGAGACCAACTGTGCATCTCCAGAGGTTAAAAAAAATGCATTTACTAGGATTCGATTTGCCAGTATTTTATTGAGGATTTTTGCATCTATGTTCATAAGTGAAATTGGTCTGTAATTCTCTTTCTTGGTTGCATCTTTGTGTGGTTTAGGTATCAGGGTAACTGTAGCTTCATAAAATGAGTTTGGCAATGAC
>JAQHUG010000306.1:1465353-1477053 GCA_028555095.1 Dicrostonyx torquatus | reverse complement strand
ATATTAAGCGATATTAATGACCAGTGGTTAATTCCGGTTATTTTCTTTTTGGTGGTAGAATTTGTGTGTTTCTATACTTTGATTTGTGCTGGTGGAAGATTTTTAGCTGCTATTAGAGGAGACAAGACTAAGAATGGGGTAGAAGACACTACCCATTACCACTGTATTTCAATTCAAGACGTATAGATAAAGCTGCAAAATTCTCTGTCTCTCTCCCTCTCTCTTTCTCTCTGTCTCTCTGTCTCTGAGAGAGAGAGAAAAAGAGTCCAGTTGTACAAATACAAATGCATATAGTAAATTATCACCAATTACTATTAACAGAAATTTAAATGTGTGACCCAAATGTGACCCAATGAAAAGGAATTTAAAGAATCTTTAGTTAATTTATAGGACAAATTATCAATTAATTATACTTTTACAGTTCTTTTTTTACTGTTTTTCAAGTTGTTAGTCAGAAATGATTATTTTCATTTCTCAAATGCAAATAAATAGCTTTTATACAGCTTCAGATAAATAATTACTGATTTTTTAAAGAAAATACCAGTCAAATTTAACAATCAAGAGTTGCACCTGCTGCATAGTAGATACTAGACAAGCAAATATTGATTACATGGGATAACTTCAAATTTTGAGGGAATGTCAATTTATTAAAACCATAATTTTTCTTTATAAATAAGATTACAATTGCTGCAGTACTGGAAGTATTTCATCAAGCCTCAAACACTTACTCCTTCCAAAGTTACCAGGAAAAGTGAAAGCTACTCTTTGAAAGACAGTGGTTCAGGTGACATGAAATTTTCTTTTCTCTTTCATGCTTCTTTATATAACAAAATATGCATGTCTAAAGCATAACACTCATAATTTTTAATTTCTTATACATTAGTTCAATTTCTTCAGTGATTATTATTTTACAAGTACTGAGGTATAAATATAATAAAGACAAAAATACCCCCAACTGTGGGTGAGGTAAGAGTGGATACAGAAAAGACAATCCATTTTATATGACATATCATAAGCTTTTAGTATGCATCTATTTAATATTTAAGTTAATAAACAATGCATCATAGACTAAATGCATAATGCCCTTTAAAAATTTAAGCAGCCTGTTCAATCTTCTGAAAGGGCTGGGAATAGAACTCTAGTCAACCATGCTTATAAAGTCAATCAATTAGAAGAATGAAACATTGAATTAGACAGATTGAATTTTATTAAAGTACTATAATAATATTCAAGACATTAAATTACATGTTATACAGTGCTGAAAATGTTGTAAATGATTAAGTAGTTTGGTTTCTAAATGGTGCCTGGTGCTGATGTCCCTGATACAATCAATGTCAGTGCTTCCGTAAAAAAAGATCAGGAGACTCAGGTGCTAGTTTTAGTCTACAAATTTGATATTTGATTTCCTCCCATATGAGGATGTCTGTAGATTCAAGCATAGGAACCTATTTCTTTTTTATTTCCCATTGTTTAAACTTGCCTGTGATTACACTGGACTGCTAAATATTCCTTTGTGTTAATTCAGCGAACATTTGCAGAAGGTTAACTGTATTCCAAGAACTTTGCTTGATTCTGTATGACAGATGTGGGAAAGGGCATTCAAACTTTCAAGTCCGAATGATGTAACAGAAGACATGGTAACTCGGGTGGCTCGGCAGGAAACAAAATGGGTTTTATTTTTGGCACAGAGTTAATTAATTAAGCAATGAATTAATTTAGATGGAAAATAACCCAGATAGAACCATGGGACAAACAGTTGTAATTATCAGATGGTTAGATCGCTGGGGGAGTTTGGATCTACATGAAGCAAGCAGTTAGGATGGAATTTTAGTATCGCTTTCATACACCATGCCAACCTCAGCTTCTGTGTGATGTCTCTCTGTCTGGAAAATGGAGCTCTGTGAGTCAGTCCTAAGCATACAAAGATGGAAAAAAAAGAAATCCCCATCACCCCTTCTTCTTTAAAGCCTGTTCTGGCCATCTTCATTTCTGCAAATCATCCTGTTTTCGTTTCTTGCTATTTGTTTCTACATAGCTTCAAGTCATTCCGATTAGCTCACGTATAACAGCTTGACAAAATTAATTGAAACCCTCTGAAGACAGAAAACACTGTCTTTGTTCTCAAATCCTCCACAAGTCCAAAGCTTCAGCCACGACTCCAAATAACATTTTTTACAATCAGATCATTAGCATCTCTTTCTCATAGCCAAGTCCTTTCTCTTTTGTGATTGTCTTATTCCTTTCCTCCATTTAATACTAAAGAACACTTGTTTAATAGGCAGAGAGTTAAGTACTGAGCCATAGAACGAAAGCAGTTACATGGAAGACAGAAGTATATAAGTGACCGGAACAATTTGGCATGTGATAAGGTAGAACTAAGCAGGTGGTGCTCATGATACATGAACGTTTTCCGCTTTCTATCTGCTGGGATCATACCTAAACCTTGAAGAGAGTATATCTAAAATTAGATTCGAAGAACAGAAAGGAGACAATAAAATGCCAAGTAAGACTGCATTCCTCATCAAGTATAAAGGAATAATAAAAAATATGTATCTTCTAGGCATAGAAAGTGCTCAGACGTAAAGAAAGAATAGGGAAATGGTAAGACCCTTTTATGTCTTCTTAGGAAGTCTGGGGAGGAAGAGTAAAGTGCTTACCATGCAACCATGATGGCTTGGGTTTGGAGCCTTAGCACCAGGTGAGTTAGACACTGAATCAGAAATGAGGTGGAACATTTATATCTGTAGGCAAACACAACTCTAAGTCTTGATTAAAGAAGGTGATATATACAGTGAATGGAAGTGAATGCAGAGCCATTTTGCTACTCAATATGCAGAGAGTAAGGGGTGATTGAATGTTGTACCCTACACAGTGCATTTTTGCTCCACTCTCACCTGAAGGATAAAGGAACATTATGAAACAATAGAGAGAAAGAATATAAATTTCAGAATGATGTGGGATTCTCCTCTGTATGCTATGAATACCATTGTTTATAAAGAATCTGTTTCAGTTGGTGTCTTAGCAGAATGGAGATAGGCAGGAAAACTAAACTGAATGCTGGGAGAAAGAAAGCAGAGTCAGGCAGATGCATGTAGCCCTGCCAGAGACAGACGCCGGACAGAACTCCACCCAGTAAGCCACAGCCACCTGGTGACACACAGATTAATAGAGATGGGTTAGTTTAAGATATAAGAGCAATTTAGGAATATTCTTAAGCTATTGGCCAAACAATATTGCAAATAATATAGTTTCTGAGTGATTATTTTGAGTCTGGGCAGCTGGGAACAAACCAGCAGCCTTCATAAAACATCAGAAGATAGAGGTAAGACTGCAAAATGCTATATTCTGGCCATCCCACAGCCATAACAGTTATGGACTCAGGTGCTGCACTGAGCCTGTTAACTGTTAGGCAGATTAGTTTGTGTTCTAGCCCTCCTCGATGAATTTGGGGAGCCCAAAAGGCTCCATTTGATAAATCAAACTTCTGTCATAGGAGCAGCTCTAGCTAAATGCTGTGGGTTACCAAACAGCACCAAATGACAAGAATCTAGGAAAGGGGCTAGTAGGGAGGAGGACACTTGACTAAATTAGAAGACTAATAAGATAAGGGGTTAAAAACAATCAGAATGTATTATATATGAGTAGGAGAGTCCATCTTTATTTCTGTGCTTTGATTGGTTAAATAAAGAAGCTGCCTGAGCCATTTGATAGGGCAGGACTTAGATAGGCGGGGAAAAGAGAAGAGGATGCTGGGAAGAAGACTGGGTCAGGGCCAGTCGCCATGAAGCTCCTGCCTCAGACGGATGTATCTTAGAACAGTCCAGTAAGATCACCACCTTGTGGTGACATACAGTCTTTTATAATGGGTTAGTTTAGATGTGAGAGATAGCCAAGAAAAGGCTAGAGATAACTGGCAAGGCAGAGTTTAAATGAATACCATTCTCATGTGGTTATTTCGGGCATAAGCAAGCAACCAGTGGCTAAGCGGGACAGCGGCTGGGGGCTGGGAGTTGGGTGCAGGGAACACAACACGCAACTCTCCACTCATTTACAACATATATGTATAAAGTTGCTAAAGAATGGACTCAATTATCAAAAATGAAAGATGAAAAGCAATTAAGAAAGGCAGCCAGTGCCAATCTTTGACATCTACATATATTCACATACCCTTCACATACACGTACAAAAAAAGGTATGTACTTTACTTAGAGGATAACACAGCCAAAGATTCCTTCATCAGCCAAAATGTAAAAGTGTGAGATCCATTTGAAGAGCTCTCCCTGACAATGCAAAGGGAGGCTAGAGGCACCTGGTCAAAGTGAACAATGAAGAAGGCAGTCATCGCTGAGTTGCATAGGAAGTCAACGGAAACACTGTGGTCTGACTCTGAAAAGGAGAGTGACATTACCCTAGCACCCTTGCTTTCCCCCACCACAACCCAATTCTAGCTGATCACAGAGGGGAATAAAGGTCCCTCTATCTAAAGATGTAGTCAGCAGATGGGGCAGTGGTTCTGAAAAGGGTTATTTTGAAGATGCCCTTTGGTAAAACTGACTTCCAGCTATTGAAATTCTAGTTGAGTAATAAGGCTACAGAGGAAGAGCGACTTATCAGCAATTAGAAGAAAACAGTAATTAGAATCATAGGATGATATCCAAATGAGAGGCTCTCTAGGGAACAGGTGAAAAAATACAGAAGGTGAGACTCATAGAAACACTCCCCGAGTTTCTTTTGTAGGACAAAACACACAACGATTACAGGGATGGGGTTTTGAAAGTCTGATTCTTCAAAGGTCATAGGCTAAGAGGCATCCAAGAAGGATGTGCCCAGTCATCTACAGGGCAGCAGGGGCCAGGGACTCTCAGCACTGCTTCTGGTATCCAAAGGGACGTGAGTGAATCCCTCTGCTGTGCAGACATTCCTTAGATGCAGACCGTGAGTATGGTGTGCTGGTTCTCATCTTGTGTTGCTCGGAATTTTCCTAATGCTTCTATCATTTTGTCAGCCATACCCTTGAAGTTAAGTCTGCATGTTCCAAACAACCCTGCAGCCTACAAAACAAAAGTGCTTGAAAATTCCACTCTACTTGTTTTTCAGAACTCTATGGCATCTGCTGGTCTAAAACCAGATTGATAGTAAACTATAAACAATGTGGCAGTGCCATTTTTCTCTATTGTCTTGTAGTCTGGTTTTATGTCTTCTATGAAAAGTAAAATGCATCTCTCTAATCACCTTTGATTTCCTTTCTGCCTCTGAAACAAGACTTTTGCTTTAAGTGGGCACCTGGGCATGAACAGCTAGCACATTAAACCAGGTAGAGAGAATGAAAGAAACATTAATGGGATTTTTCAGGATAAAAAAAATATCTATAATGAAATGGATGTGATAAAAGGAGGAAAAATAAGAGTCACCTTCTTAGAAATAAATTATCCTTAACTCTCCAGGTGCCTCTGGGCTGAATTTAATAACTAGTTCAAAGCAGAATTGCTGAAATTCTCCATCTACATTCAGAGTATTGACTGTTTTGTTTGGTGATTCTCTGCATTGAATTGTGACTGAAACCTGTTTGTCACACAGACGAAAATATTAAAATAATAGATCTTAATACCAGCTCTTTATACCAGACAAAACAATCATGGTCTGCACCATGAACAACAACTTTTGTTGATTAGATGTTTTTGATATTTTAACTTAGAAGAAAATAAACGAGGACTAGGAAAAAAGAGGATGACACAGTATAAATAATTTTGGAAGAATAGCATGTCACACATGATTTATTTTTCAGTTTTCTAAAATGATATCTGTTTTGCCTCTCTCTCACATAATGTTATGATCTGAACTGTACCCCCTTCAACATTACCGACACCATGCAAAATACATTTACTGGAATTTTACAGTCTAACAATGGCACTGAATAATGATTTATTGGTAACTTCTAAATTGAATGTCTGTCTAGACTCTCACTATCTTCTGACTATATACATCCCTGCCCTCCTAGCATGAATGTCTCCCAAGCACTTCAAAGTCAATTTGAACTAATTTTCCCTCCTTAGTAAACAGTACTGACCAAATGGATAAGAAAAGTTGAAGTTTCGTATCTGTGTTTTCCTTCATTGTTTATTTTAGAGTGTTAGCAGCCAAATGCTGTGTCCTTGACTTCTTCAGTGCAGATTTTTCCTTCTGCCTCTGACCTCACTCTCTGCCATCACTTTTCTGGTTTTTGTCGTTATGCACCAGACTTGTTTATAGGTATAGGAGCAACCTAGAAACAGGAAAACAAGTAGAACTTGGCACATGGCTTTTAGAAGTTTGAAAAACAAACAAACAAACTAACCTAGAGCCATCTCAATTCATGTTTTCAATTTTAGTGGAAATTAAACCTCTGTGTTTAAGTTTTTAGATTCACATTTTAAAATTTTTTAAGCTTCATTTTACATTCCATCCATAATTTCCCCACCCCGCCTCCCACCACCCTCCATCTCCAGCCATCCCCCCAACTCCCGCTGGCCCACCCCAATCTACTCCTCCCAAAGGGTAAGAGCTCCCATTGGAAGTCAACAGAGTCTGGCACTTCAAGTTGGGGCAGGACCAAGCCCCTCTACCCTGCATTAAGGCTGAACATGTCATCTGACCATAGGGAATGGACTCCAGTGAGTTAACTCAAGCACCAAGGACAGTTCCTGGTCCTCCTGCCAGGTGCCTCATAGATCGTTCAAGCTTCTCCACTATCTCCCACATATGGAGGGCCTAATTAAGTCCCATGAAGGCTTCACAGCTGTCGGTCTGGAGTTCCTAAGTTTCCACAAGCTTGGTTCAGCTGTCTCTGTAGAATTCTCCATCATTATCTTGACCTCCTTCGCTCATATATTCCCTCCTCCCTCTCTTTCATTGGTTTCCTGGACCTCGGCCTGGTGCCTGGTTGTGGACCTCTGCACCTGGTTCTGTCAGCTGCTGGAAGAAGGACTATGATGATAGCTGGGGTCTTAGAGAGTTTCCGTGGCACCAGCTTTTTCCCTAACTCCATAGTGGTTCTTTCTATCAATATCTCTCTTTCACTGTTTTGCTTTTGCCTGTGGCATTTTGATGTTTCCTATGCCATCTCCAATCTGTTCACTGACTATTTCTGCAAAAGTCAAACACCACATACAAATGCTTCTCTACCATTTTTACTGTTGTTTCTCAGATCTCTAGTCAGTGCCTCTATAGATTAATGAATAGGCTTGTTCATTTATTCTCACTGAAGTGTATTTATTTAATTTTTAGACCCTTTATTTTCAGGTTAGGGACAATTTATTTATTGTAATATTGACTCTGTAATGATTTAATGAATTTCATTTTTATTTGCATTGTTATGTTTCATATTTTTCAGAATCACAATGTTTGTTTCTATTGGACTGGATGTGTGAGGTGAAGACAAAAGCTTACACGATAGCCCAGGCTAGCACAGAACTTACCAAAAAGCCCAGGCTAGCCTTAAAATCCTGGAAGTCCTTCCCCCTTTAGTTTCCTCACTGCTGGGAACAGAGGTATATATTACAAAGCCTAACTTTTTACTGGATTTAACAAGGGATTTTCTATGATATTCATCAGAATTTTTTCAACTTTCTCTGCCTTTTTATGCATTTTGCTAATTGTCATCACATTGTCACTTTAGATTTCAGACCATATGTCACCTTAAAAAAAAAAACAGCTTTCTTTCAGGAAACAAGTTCAATTTTTCTTGCCTTATCTTGGAAAATAATGCTCTGGCCTATTTTTCTTAGAGAGTAACAAAGTATAGATGATGTCTATTATATTCCTTCTACAATTTATATGCAAGTGCTAAGGCCTAAGAGTAATGAGACAAACTTGAATTCAATGCACTATTAGATATTAATAGTCATGATAATCATTTCTATTAATTTCTCATTTGTAAAGATAAACAAATCTGCCACTCATCAATCTTCTATGTGCATTGAAACTTGGATTTTTCAGAATGGCAAGAAAATGTCACTCTATTAATAAGTGGCTCTAGGTAAATTGCATATCAGCACGGTAAAGTCCTGAAGCACTAAAGTAAAGTTTTAATGGAGTACAAATTTTGAAATGGTGATGACAGCAAACAAGAGACATGTGATAGTATAAAGCATGTTGTTTTCATTCATAGTGTAGAAATAAGTAAGCATAGAAAACGTTTTAAAATTTGTATATAAAAATTAAAAATTCATTTTTATAAACATCCCCATTAATTCAATGAGAAACAGAACATAATTAGAAGAAATGTATATTTATTTTATGTATAAAAATATATAAAGATGACAGATATAATGGTAACAAGTGGAATCTTCAAAATACTCATTTAAAATACATAATGAATTCTTACAAATTAATACGCAAAAAAGCCTCACAAAAATCATAAAGATTGAACACCTTTATTCTCTAAAGTATGATTTTAAGGGACAATTTTACTGTTTGATGACTTTAATCACTAGATGAGTAAAGCTACAGCCAACTAGATAGCACTACACTCCAACTAGAATGCTTCAGTAAAAAGAAAACAAACGGCAACATGTAAGAGATCTCAATTCCTTTGATCATTGATGTCAAGATCACAGTTTGCTAGGTCATTTTGGAAAGCTATTTAACATTATCACTGAGACTGAGCTCAAGCAAATATTACAGCCTACCAAAGCCTTTCTCAATATGTTCTGAACAGACATAACATCAGGTACAAACTGAATTATATACAGAATTTTCAACTGAGCCATTTCCACTACACCCAAAATAAAGACAACAAAAAAGCTTGCCACCAATAGGAAGAAGAATAAATTGTGCTTTGTTAATGGAATATACTGCTGGAAATTAATCAAAGTAGTCAGATCATTGCTAATAAAAACAAAAATTAATACCATAATATACTACATAATATATAAAATAATAAATTATTTCATTTATGTTAATTTTTAAACTATGTACAGTTTTAGAAATAAGATGTGAAGAATGAGTATGGTCCTCAGTGTGAATGTCCTAACATATTCCAGGGAGTTTTTTTTTTAATCAAAGAACTAAGGATATGTTTAACAGACTGTTGTTGAATTTTGTCACATCTTCTTTAGTTTATTAATTATCTATTGCCTTAATGAGATAATTATACAAATTGGTTTTATATTAAGTCAGCTTCCAGTGTAGAACTATGAGTTCTGTTCCTGTGATACAATCATAGCAGCTAACTTTTTTTGTTTTACTTTTGTTAAATTCTTTTCATATTTTAGTGACCGCATTTTTGAAATAGGACTAGATTTATTAAGGGAAAACACTCGCAAAAGTAGGAGTGTGCTCCTCAGCGAAGAGACAATCGCCAAAGACCTCATTATAGCCTTTTATGAATAAAATAAAATATTCCTCCTTTTTATTTATCTGAAAAAATTGTATTATATCTTTTTAAATGTGAGGAGTAAATTGTCAGTGCAGCAAGTTGTTATGCCTAGATCTCAGAGATCACCAAAAGACCACCACAGATACCAAATCCTGTTAAGTTTAAGCAAATAACCTTTATTCAAGTTCAAACTAGGACTTTCCATTTGCCTACACATTGGCATGATCAGAGAGCCTCAAACCCAGTTGAGGTGAGATTTTTATCATAGCAGCGATTGGGATTAGGGATTCCTAAGGTTCATGATGCGTGGTTGGCTGACATTTGTCTAGGGGTGTCTTGGTGAAAGGGTATGGATGTGTGCTGGGTTAAGGGACATCAGGTGATCCTATCTACAGTAGTTGGAACATTGGGACTTTCCTTTGGAATGCTAGGTACTTTTCCTTGGAGTCTCTTCCTGGATGGTACCTGGGAAGTCTCAGTTTGTAGTATTTCCCGGAACCAGGTATGGCCTTAGGGTAGTCTGAAACTCAGTCCTCTATTGAGCTTGCTGGGTCCTGTGTGTGTGTGTGTGTGTGTGTGTGTGTGTGTGTGTGTGTGTGTGAGAGAGAGAGAGAGAGAGAGAGAGAGAGAGAGAGAGAGAATGTATATGTGCATGAGTACCTAGGTGTGTATGTGTGTGTGCAGAAAGCTCTAGTGAGTCAGTCCTCATCTTCCGTCTTATTGACGAACAGTCTTTTATTTTTCCTGCTACACTGTATACCCCAGAAAAGCTGGCCTAAGAACTTCCAAGAGATTCTTTAGACTGCTGTAGGCTATGAATTTATACCACCACATCTGGGTTTTAACATGGGTTCCTGGCATCAAATAACTAGTTAGAGTCAAATTTGCTTGCTACTGTAATTTCTCTATATACAGTTTATTATCACTCAATTTCTATCTTCTGGGGATTTATAGTTCCTTTTTCTATTTTCCCATAACTTCTTTCTTGCACTTTGCTGGTTTTGGAATTTTCTCTAGCAGCATCTTTTTTTTTTTAGATTTATTTATTAATTATGTACACAGTGTTCTGTCTGCATGTCTGTTGCAGGCCAGAAGAGAGCACCAGATCTCATTACAGATGGTTGTGAGCCATCATGTGGTTACTGGGAATTGAACTCAGGACCACTGGAAGAGCAGTCAGTGCACTTAACCTCTGAGCCATCTCTCCTAGCAGCATCGTTTCAAATATTTTTATCCCACTTCCTGTGTCCTTTCCCTCTCAGATCCAATTGTATATAGTACATATTTCTAACCCATTTCCTGCTTCTGTTTTCTATCTTCAATATCTCATTCACCCTTGATTCATTCTGGTTATCTTCTGCAATTCTATGTTCAGGATGACAATATGACAATATTTTGTTTTGACTGTACTTATTCTTTAAAAAATAACACACCTATTGAGCTTTTATTTTTATTTTAATTGTGTGAGTATGTATGTGAGAGGGAGAGAGAGGAGAGGTGTGTGTGTGTGTGTGTGTGTGTGTGTGTGTGTGTGTGCAGATGTATTTGAGTGTACTCACCTGTGCATGCTTATATGGAGATGAAGGTTCTATGTCTTCCTTTTCTCTTTTTACTTTATTAGTTGACACAAGGTCTCTTATTTCAGCTAGTCCCCCACCCCCAGGATTATTTTTTGCCTCTCTGCCCTATGAAAGGGATACAGACACACCCATGCTTTGCCTTCCAGTGGGGTCTGAGATCCAAACTCAGATCATTATTGTACATTGTCACCCACAAAATCATCTCTCCAGTGCTCGAGTTCTTAATGCTAATTGTCAGGCACTTCATTTCTTAAAATACTCTTTCCTTTTGCATAAATAATTCCTGTGAGCTAATTTTTTCAGACTTTAAGTCAGTCTAAATGTATTAACCATGGTTATTTTTGAATTGAGGTTCTCATCATTCAAATGCTTGGAATGATAGATTCCGTTGCTTATTTCATTAGCTTTCAATCATTCTGTTTTGTTTGTTGGTTTTGACCTGGACCATTTGTTACCAAATAGTGGATGATGTGTAAGAAAATTCCCAGTGGTATCTGGTGTGATGCTTCATATGTGCTTCTACAGAGAGGGCTTTTGTGAATTCTTCACAGCAGTTAGATCAGACAGAGATCATTTTAATCTAAGAGTATAATGACAGCATTTAATTTAATACCCAATTTTGTTATCATGAAGTTATATCATTTAATAACACACAAACACACATACACAAAACCAAAACCAGAAACCCACAAGTAGAAACCTACAATATTTCCTATTTATCATACCTTCCCCCTTAGAGTCCGTAATTCTATTTGTTTACTTTTA
>JAQHUG010000306.1:1453663-1464358 GCA_028555095.1 Dicrostonyx torquatus | reverse complement strand
TCTTTGAAGAGGTTGAAGAAAAGACATACAGTATTAAATATGCACTTCAAATCTCCAAACTCCTCTCAGATATTTGCTGGTCATAATTTGGATTAATGTTAGCACAAAACTTCAAAACAATAGAGAAAAAAGACTTTCAAGCTTCATCCAGTGGGCTTTATTTTTGGTAAACAAAAATTACATTTATTTTATTTTGCTTATTTATGTATCATTTTTTGAGACTTGGAATCTCTGTGTAATATATCTGATTGTCCTGGACCTCATTTTGTAGACCAGGCTTGCATTAAAGTCACAGAGACCTGCCAGCCTCTGCCTCCCTGAGTGCTGGTATTAAAGCCACTACCACAGCTGGTAATAATTACATTTTTGTTAATCATGTTTGTCCCCACTTCATTTTAAGATATTCAGTTATGTTGGAAATTTGAATTGATCAAACAAATAACCTAAAAATCAACTCAGTAACACTAAGGCTAAAAAATATTGAAGTATATAAACCTGCATTTGCATTTGGGAAGGCTGGTGTACTCTGTGATCAATATGTAATACTTTTTCAGATTCCAAGGTACAGAATAAGCAGAAATTTTACATTATATATTACTTGTACATTCGTTTTTTTACTCTTCCTTTTTTCTCTTATTATTGTGCTATACATTTTTTTCCTCCCGTCCCTTCCTCCCCTCTCCCCTTTTACCCTCTCTCGTGTCCTCCGTGCTCCCAATTTACTTAGGAGAGCTTATCTTTTTCTCCTTCCTATATAGATCCATGTGCATCTCTCTAAGGGTCCTCTTTATTGTCTAAGTTCTCTGGAGTTGCTGTTTTGTACCAGCTTCTTAACCACCCAATGAAATCAGTCCTACTGAACATATCTCAGAAGAAATACTTGTGCTTTAGTACAGTCTTTTTCTCTCCATCTATCACTCTGGATAACTAGATAGAATCTGAACACTTAAAGATTTAAAGGGATTCACCCAACCAGCCTAGATGTCTTCTGAAGAGGATTTATTTAATTTATCAGTGCTATAAACGGAAGTAGTTGTCCAGTTTCTAGTACGTGACTTACATTTCAGTCTACTTGGATTAATAATTGGATATTTGACATCTCAATTTATTGGCATAGATCTTGACTTTTCCTGGCTATTTGGACAAGGACTATTTCTGAAAGCTAGGCTCAAATCTAGTATATATTTGTCGCTAGCCATATGCATATTTGTGAACCATAGCACATTGATATATGGCAGTAGCAACTGGGCTTTAGTCCATGTTATGAGTAAAATTTGTCTTTGGAAAATTGTCTCAGAGTCTATTATAAATTGAAGAAAATCCACCTGCACTCAACACAGAAATCAAAATGTCTTGATAATTTTCTAATGGCTCTTTTTATAATTAGAGAGATTTATAATAACTTTACCAGTGTATTCAAACATCTTAAATATGGTGTTCTATAAGAAGAGGAATAAATGGTTTAAGAAAACTGTCATTTCCACTGAAGAAGAAATGATTTTGTGTGTGTGTGTGTGTGTGTGTGTGTGTGCGCGCGCGCGCGCACGCACGCACACACGCAAATACAATAACTTTTCTTTCAACGCATTTCTCCATTTTATAGAATTCATCTGGTTGCTAAATTGAAACATACTTTACACAATAGTCTCAATTTTGCATTTCTCCAGAGTGTTATAATTTGACAGAAGTAATACACAAAGATTATATAATATACAAAGTAATCTTTTTAAAGTATGCTCCTCAGCTTCATCTCAGCAAGAAAGTGCATAGTGAGAAAACATTTCTGAGGAGATAAGATGACAAGTCAAAAGAGAGAATTTCTGCCAAACTAGGGTAAAAAAAATCAAAGCAGGGTGATATTCCAATCATTTTAATAGGTCTATTTACTTTTCTGTTATACCTATATTCTCCTGTGTTTGAAGACAGGCCACACTGAACAACCAGAATTATTCAGATCTCCCAATATTGGATCTCTTCCAGTATCTACAGGATTGCAGTCTTCCAACAACGTGTAAGCAGAATAGAGATAGGAGATAAAAGGTAACTTTCTGCTACTGTGTAAAACTGACATAAATTTTTAGTATAAGTGATATTCTTCTATGATGTCGCACCCACTGAAGGTTAGGAATCTGAAGGGATAGAACATTACATCCTTTGTTTGGGATAATATATTTGTAAAAAGCCTGAAATCTGATGTGCGATGTCCTCCTGTATATGTGTTGCTTTTATTGGTTAATGAATAAAGTTACTTTGGCCTGTGGCAGGACAGAATATAGCCAGGTAGGAAGAGATAAAGAGAGAGAGTAGGCAGAGTCCGAGAGATGCCATGTAGCTGCTGAAGGAGGATGCCAGAACTCTACAGCCTTGTGATGGCACACAGATTAATAGAAATAAATTAATATAAAATGTAAGCACTAGCTAAGAATACACCTAAGCTATTGGAGAAACAGTGTTGTCATTAGTATAGTTTCTGTGTGATTATTTGAGTCTGGGTGGTTGAGAACAAAAAAGCAGTCTTCATTTGCAGAAATCAAATGATAGACAAGTTGCACTCCTCCTGGAAGTTTTGATGAGAACGAGACCTTCATGTAAAGAGATACCAATGGTTTCCAGGATTTGAGAACATTTCTGGCTAATAACCAGAAAAGAAGCAAAAACTCAAGCTCTCATCCAAAAGGAAGTGAGTTCAGGCCAAATTAGAATGTTTTCAAAAGCAGTTTCTTCATAAAGCTTCCAGGTTGGGTTGAAAATGGGGGAAGGAGAAAATCCTATGTGGTAGTAGCATTCCCTGAGCAAGAATCTCAGACTAAACAAAAAATGAGAAAGTGAATGGGGCATCAGGACTCGTTTCTTGCTGCCTACTGATAGTAGACTCAGTGTGACCCCATACTTCATGCCCTGCCTTGACATCTTCAAACTATGAATCAAAGTCAATTTTCATTCCTTAAGTGCTGGAGCAAATATCTCTAGATATTCGCTCACAACTGTGAGAAAAGTAGATAAAATTAGGGGTTGTTATCTGATAATTCAGTGCTTCAGACCCTCAGTTGCTTCAGCTATAAGGAAAAGTTAGTACATATTACCCTTAGATCCCATAGAGAAATAGGCAAAGTCACCATAGAAATCGCCTAACTTGAGAGACGTGGCACGTTTCACCACTTTACTTCTTTGT
This sequence comes from Dicrostonyx torquatus, assembly GCA_028555095.1. Lineage (NCBI taxonomy): Eukaryota > Metazoa > Chordata > Mammalia > Rodentia > Cricetidae > Dicrostonyx > Dicrostonyx torquatus. The sequence goes on along the minus strand of JAQHUG010000306.1, from coordinate 1,461,186 downwards.
CATGATTGTTGTGCTACAGATCTTAAAATCTTCTTCTCTCTATTATAAATCCTATGAAATGGGAGTGACTTGACATTTGGTTGATAACTTTACCTTTTTGCTCAACAGTCCAACACTTAGCTTCTTGTTACAAATAAAGGATTCATTACTGTCTAGTGTGTTTCTAAGACTTTTATTTAAAATTTCTATACCATTCCATGTTTTTTCCTTTTTGTTTAGGAGTTTTAAACTTTCTTAACCGTGCAAATGGGGGAAACAGGCATATTGTGAGAATACCCAACCCCCAGTAGACTCCCACTATTAGAATAAAATATCCAAAGTATCTTTTTGAAGGCTATTTGTAAAAGATTTGGCAGGAAGATTATTACATGTGGGTTGCATACAAGCTTCTATAGTAATTATGTGGGTTGTGAAAGATTCTGAGGACTAAAGTTGAGTTGCAGCCTAATGAATGTATTCATTAACCTTAATAGCCCCAGGTAAAGAAAGGAATGGGCCATGTGGATGGATATCACTCACTCTTTCAGTCATACCATAAGACATACACAGTGTTATTGTCTTACCATCTGAACAGCAAGTGGATATGACACCTTAAATGAAACCTACATGCTAGACGTTTATCATTTAAAGCCTTATTCCTAATGAGTTACATTAATCTTACGGAGGGGTAGGGAGGAGGGTGCTAACATTGGAACCCAGAGCATAGCAAATACTAGCATGTGGTTTATAACCTAGCTCCCAACCCAGTGATAAGTTACCGATAAATATTTATTGAATGTTTATATGCATCAACCATTAAAACTGATACAAAAAAAAATTCCCAAAGTATGTATGTCACTTGAAAAATTATAAATTAATATAGATGTGTCTAATGTGATAATTTCAACACTAATAGAATGGTAATGCTGCCACTGTGAAAGAGAAGTCTGAAGCCTTCCTACCTCTTTATTCCATCTCCAGATTTCATATATTATTTACATAATAATTGTTTGAGATATAAGTGAATGTAGTATTTTGGACATGGGAAGGAAGTAACTTATAACTACAGGAGGAATTGACCAAAGTTTTAGTAAATTACTTTCAAGCCACGTCTGTCTCTTTGATGAATAAATTGGATTTATTCAATCAGGAAACATGCGAGGAATTGAGTGAATGGCACTTCATGTGGTAACAGTGCAAAGTATATGAGAAACTAGAGTAAATGTGCCTTGTATCAGTAGGCAGGACGTGTGTGGTCTGATGTGTCATATTCATTAGAGCTGGTATCACCCCCACAAGCAGATCACTGATTCCAGTGAGCAAGAATAAACTTATGTCTAGAATTCTACCTTGCCCTTTACCCATGTCCCAAGTTTGGAAATTTGGTCAGAGTTTAGTGACCATATCTTCTGAAAATTGTCTTTATGGGGTCTGTATTTTTCTTCTGGTATTCTGTCTCTTTGTATTTGAGATGATTTGTTTATGCTGTTTCCCATGACAGCATAGGGATATGACTCTCGAGAACTCTATTGAGTTATAGGGAAGAAATAAGTTGTAGTTTGAGTGTTTAACTGCTGAGGCATTATGTGTGATTACATTAAGAGACTGCAAATGTAAGGTCTAGGAGTTGGGAAACATTTAGAATACAAATTGATCAAGGAATAATGTTGGGAGGGCAGGACGAAATTGTAATTTTCATTAATAATGATAAAGAGACTTGAAACCTGATGAGTTGCCTGTTTATGAGTCAACAGGATAAAAAGCAAAGGGAATGCTGATTCTGAAGAAAAAATGAATAAATTCCAGTGGATCAATGATGGTGATGCCCATTCAGAGAGGTCACACATAATGAGCTCATGACTTCCATTGGGTGTGGCCTGTATTTTAAATTGCAAATAATTTAATGCAATTAATGATAGATAATTCTAATGTTGGCGTACTTATAAGGCTAAATTATATAATGGAATTTCTAAATACATGTACCATTTTTGTGGGTTATTAAAACTACTAAATTTGTTAGTCTGAATTATAGAAATTTTTAAAATAATCTTTAAAAGAAAACAGACTTCCATGAGTTGTCAGTTATGATAAAATTGTGAAAAAGATTTGAGAGGAAGAAAGAAGGGCAGATTGTTGAGTAGAAGTGTATATTTTTCAGAATATAATCTTGGGAAGAGAATGAAAGTGAAATATTGTAGAATATGTTTTTAAGTTGTTTTCAGGAAAGAAATAAAGTAATACAAGAAGTTGGCGAGAGAGTTCACCAGTTAATATCACATGCTGCTTTCAGAGTATCTGGCTTTGGTTCCCAGTTCCACAACACACAACTCACAAACTACCTATTACTCCAGACTCAGGTTATCCTATGCCCTCTTCTGCATTCCACCAACATCTCCACTTACATGTGCATATGCACACACATCCGCACACACACACACACACACACACACACACACACAAACACAAGCAAGTACCCTTGCTCGTGCACAATTACAAATAAAAGGTATCTTAGGATGACAAAGGATTTTAAATATCTCCTGGGAAGGTTCTTTGAGAACGGGTGTGTACATATATATGGATATTTTCCCTTTGGTTAAATCTTGGTGTGTGAGAAAGAAAGCTTTTCTTCCTCCTATTAACCAAGTCGCTCTGCTATTGTGGCCAAAACAAAACTAGAAGCAGCACTAGAGCAAAAATCAATTAAAAGTGGCCGTCAAGTCTCATTTTTTTACTACAATGTTCTACAAACATGCTGAAAATTCTAAATTAGTAAACACTGACATTTGTCTAGGGGAAACACATGTTTAAGTTGCTCTAAGGTTCTGGTCACAATATTTTTTAATCAACTAATACTTTTTATCAACTCGTTTAGTGTGTGTTCCTGCTTAAGTATATTTTTTCTTGATACCAAGTTGATCACTATTATAAAATTTCCAGAGTAGAGCATTTTATCCATTGCTAAATGCAAGTCATATGACGTATGACTTACATGTATTTCCTATGTAAGTCACAGTTTACCTGTTCTTAGGAACACCAGATCGCATACAAGTTCTATTCTTGGGGCCATGTGAGAGGGCAAAATCACCAACAAACCCTTTATATAATATTCTGAGATATTCTGAGAGTAAACCCAGTATGAGAGGCTATCCCTTGTGAACTGACATCTCATTTAAGCACTCTTGGGGAATCATGTCAGGACACTCTGATTTTCTTTCTCTGCATATTTGTGGATGTCTCAAATTAAACCAACATTGAAACAGTATTATAATTAAATTGCAGAAAGTAGTTGAATTTGCAAAAATGTAATGGGGAAGGCTGAGACTTTGTGCCCACTAGGCAAGTGTTCTGATGCTGAACTATATCTCAGACCAGAATTTGTAAATATGGATCATAAAAATCAACAGTCTCCTATATATTTTTTAAAAAATAGGGAAAAAAACCGGCATAGATTGTAAGTCATGGGCACAATGTTTACTAGTGAGAAGAAAAAGAAATTAGTTGGACAGATGGATGGACGGATGTGCTGTAAGTCCGGAGGAGAGCCTAACATGGCAGTTCCTTTTCCTCTTGCTGTGGTAAAATGTGTATCACTGCAGCATTAATGCGGCCCCAGAATGTTGAACACCATCTTATCAAAGCAATCGAAAGCTGTGGGTGATAGGAAGGTAACTTTCACTTTTCCTTAACACGCATTTTCCTACTTTTAGATTCTTTTTAATCCATGTTGGAAATGCTCTGTCGTTTTAGGCAGATCTGAAAGCTTGTTTGCACCAATCACAATAACCGATCACTCATGCATAAAGCACCTTTCCACTGTCAAATATTCTTGAAGCTTACTTGATTGATTGACATTCTTAATAAGTTCAAAATGAATGGACCTATTTGGGCTTGTGGTTATTGAGAATTTTCTGTTTCTTCACTAGCTCCTTGTTGTTTTGTGTTTTTACTATACATTGGAAATATCTGGATCATAACGATTTTAAACTTCCAACAGGAGCTAACAAGGCCAATAACAATGCATCATCTTCTTCTAAATTGTTAAAAAATCATTTGTATCCTAAACGAACAAAGAATGAAAGAACAAAGTTAAAGATGAGCAAACTAACATTCTTGATTCAAAATATTTTTCATCTATGGAGACACTATCCACAAGAGAGTTTATCAAGACCAGCTCTTTGCAAACTCCATTAAATTCAATGAATGGACTATGAAGCGCAAATTGAGCCCATTGTCATCTCATAATTTTATATAACATTCATAATCACAGTGTTACATAAGAGCGAGCTAACATTAACCAAGGAACAATTTGAATTCACATATCCATGGAGAAGGGGACCCTGCTTGACAGACAAGCTTCCTGTCCTGTCTGCAGCTCGCCCATGCATCTCCTGGGTGCCAGAGAGCCCCACACTCTCTTCTCAGCAACAACAGAGGGAGCGATTGAGGTAAACAAGCCCACTTCACTTCAACTTGTCAGCTTTAAATAAAATCTTCTGGAGCTGAAAATGAGAAACTTGAGAGAAGATAATTGTGTGAAGTATTCAGATTCAACATTGGGACAGACTCACTGTTTTCCTTCACATTCCCTAATCTGCTACAGAAGTTTCTTAAAATTACTGCGTAGATAACTTTAATAAGATATCTTGTCTAAGGAGCCTGAGAAGAGTTGGCTCTTTTTTTTTTCTTATTTCTTTTTCTCCCTTTCTGTTCTTTTGCCTTGGGAAAAAGTTCAGGTCATCATGGGTAACCTCTGTAATCCACTGATGATAATCTATGACCTCTCCAGCAAGTCCTAATTATCAGTGTTTAAATCAGAAGTGATATGGTATATCATATATTAAAAATTCTTTCTTTGTTATGTTATTTGTTTTCTCATAACTGATTTTTATAGCCAAATTATACTGGATACAAACATTTATTCAGTTAAAATAATAGATATAATGTAAACAGTGGATTTTAATATAAATCTTTGTTCTCCACTAGCTTCTGAAATTCAAACATCTTCCTTCTGTATCGTCAGCAGGCACCACGCCGCACTAACTCTCAGCTCTCTCTATGTTACTTCTTTGCTTTTTTGGTGTTGGTTTTATAATTGTCATAATTTCCTAGAGGATATATTTCCTTAAAGAGAACATCTATGTCTTCCTTTGGTGCAGAAGACAGCCATTACCAGCTGGGTGTTCCAGCGAGAGGAAAGACAAATCAAACACATCTAGCTGCTACAAGAACTACTTTTTAATTTAAATGTCTCTTCTTCTGTTCTATTTCAATACTGTGTTTCCTTTATTTTCTACATAAACTTAGAATATTATTTCTTCTTCTGTTCTGTTCTCTTAAGGTGAGAGTCCTGGTGGGATTGTGAGTTCAGGGAGTGAGTTCCCTCTCGTTGTCATCAATATCCTATCTTTTAATTTCTGAAGTCATACAAATATAAAACTTCTAACATATGCTTAAATGCATTTGAGAAGTTTCATGGGCCGGCAGGGAGTGTAAGCACTGTAGTCTATAAATATTTCAGCATTAGACTATTAAAAATCAATGTTTAATAAGATGGTTATGTGCAAGATATTTTAACCCTTATAATTTTTTGTATTTAAATAACAATAATATCATGCCACAGTGTGTCTTAATGAATACTGTATATGTTTTGGAAATATTTCTTAATCTTATTTTATCTCTCTTTTAATGACTTCTGTAATTTAAATGAAAAATAAATACATTTAAAGTTGATTTGATTTAGTTGTTAAATTTACAGGAAAATTATGCATGATAAAATTGTGAAACTTACAGTGTATTTTGAAATCTGTAAAATTCCATTAAAAATGCTATCTTTTTGTCTATAATTCAAGGTAAGATTATTTCCTTCTGGCATCTGAAATCTAGATTTTCCATCATTTTATTGCCTTGCTTTATACTTCTAACAAAATGGTAGGTGACAGTGACCTCTGGCACAGAGTGTAGGGTCTTCATGAGTCCAGCGGTAGCCACTTCACAGAGTGGTATCTCAAACCAGAAAGATTTGTTTCCCTGGGATAGTTTTGCTCTAAGCTGACAGGATTGTTTCTGTTTGTGTGTTTCCCCAGTGATGGCTGGGCTGACAGGTATGACGTGACAGATGGGTACCAGCGAGAAGCTGTTGGAGGAATTACAATCAAGCTCCAGTCCCCCGATGTCAAGTGGTTTGATGATTATTATCTGAAACTCCGGCCAGAAACAAACCTCAGAAACCCTTGGTTTCAAGAATTTTGGCAGCATCGCTTTCAGTGCCGGCTGGAAGGGTTTCCGCAGGAGAACAGCAAGTACAACAAGACTTGCAACAGTAAGCCGATTTATTGTTTCATTTAAAGTGGATAAGGTTAAGGCTCCAATTTGTGTGAATTGTGTCATGGGGATACTGGCTGTCATTTGTTAGTGAGCAGAACTTTACCATAAATAGAGTGGGTATTGCCACTTAATGGTGATAAACAGCTTTTATTCTCACTAACAAAAACATATCTGAGCAAGTGTTTACTCTGTTGAGATTTAAAATAATTAAATTACCGCTATTTATAGCATTCAAAAAACTGACTGTGTTTCTGCACAGCATTGTGCTGGAAGTATCACATAAGTTAGCCACAGAGTGAAACAACTCGACATCTCTGAAGGCAGGGAAGCTGTTCTATCCGTTTCTATCACCTTGAACAGTTAGCAAGGTTATGGCACGTCATCCTAAAGAATGAGGTCAAAGAGAGGGACTACTTCCTACTTCCAAAACTAGATCAGAAATAGTAACAGGAAGTTTCAAGTATGTAATTATAATGTTTTAAGAAACATCACCCCACCGAAGCCATTATTCAGTCATTAAACAAGTATTTACAAGAGCTCAACAATGTGACAAACCATTGCTTTAGTTAAAAGGGTAATAAGATATGGAAAGATTGTTCCTGTCTTCAAATTTTCACATATTATAAGCTAGGTAACACTGCTAAGAACTACTGCAATTTTGTGCCACCAGTGTTGTGAGTGATACATGGTTTAGGCAAAGGGATTGATTATATGTAGGGCATCCTAAGATAGCCAGGCAGAGCTGAAATTAATATGCAAGCCAATTTTACCAAAGCTTTATTAAAATTGATAATGAATTTGTGGAGAATGACTTATCCCACATGTTGCAATAAGAACCAGGCATAAATTTGCAAAGAGACCGAATGCCTCATTTGCTGGGCTACTTTCATTCATCTTGTGAGAACAGTAGTTGGTGTCAGCCTGTGCCACTGGAACCCAAGACAGTTCCAACCCACAGACAGGTGGCCATATCCCTGTATCAACATAAGGAAAATGGTGAGCTAATCAAGCCATCTCTCATTTAGAGAACATCCATCCTGAGTTTTGCTATCATTTTATTCTTTTCATGAAGTGATGGAGTTAATAGTGATGGTTTGTGCTTACTTTATCATTATTTGACAAAACAAGAACATAGTCACTTTGTATCGATCCTTATTCAGGTAATGGGGAAAGGGAAGGTGTGTTACCTACTGTTTCTATTGCTATGAGAAAACACAAGA
>JAQHUG010000306.1:1391136-1403907 GCA_028555095.1 Dicrostonyx torquatus | reverse complement strand
TAGCACCTTGGCACAGATAACCCCTGCTTCCCTGAACTCACTCCCAGATCCCCAGAGCCTTAGCCCTGGCTCCTGCTGCTTTGTGAGGTCCTAGGACACCGCAACTGGAAGGGGGAGCTGGGCTCTTAAATTATTTCCACATAATAAATTTACCTAAAATAAAAACCAAATTAGACCTGTTTGTTTTTTTAAAAGAAATTTAATCTGTTTAAGCCACAAACTTTCCATAACTTTAGTTAAAAACTAAAATAACAAGTCAAAACAGTGAAACTAAGACACTTTTCAAAGTCCAGGCTCTTCCAGCCTTCCAAAGCAAGAACTCTTTAGTTTGTGCGCCAATTGGAAAAATAAAAAAAAAATATGAATAGGAACTGCAATGTTTCATAAAATAAACTTTTACACCACTGAAGGATTCCTCCTAAATTACTATTGAATTTATAATTTCCAAAAATCAGTTCAAGGATTAAATAAATTTCACAGTGAATAAGGAAACTTTTCAGCAGGTCAGTTGAACAAAATTAAACAACTCCCTGATTTTTTTTCCTCATAAACCAACGAAAGTTCATGTTTAAAATTCCTGAAGTTGTTTCAAAACTGTCATTCATTCTTCCTGAGATCCAGTCACTTTCTCACATAGGATTGTTTTCTTATTCAGGTGTAAGCATGACTTTAAAAATAGGTCTCCAAGATGAAAATGAAGTAGAAAGAATTTTGTTACTCTAAACATACAGTTACATAAAGTTCCAATGTGATTTGCACAACGATAAAAATATTGGAGGAATGAAACTATTGCCTTTGCATATATGAGTATTTATGACCTTAGCTGAATAATTATTATATTCTTGTTTCTAAGGTATGAAATAATGAATTTCAAGGAAATGGGAAAAGATTATTTTGACTACATCAATGTTGGAAGTTGGGACAATGGAGAATTAAAAATGGATGATGATGAAGTATGGTCCAAGAAAAATAATATCATCAGATCTGTGTGCAGCGAACCATGTGAGAAAGGCCAGATAAAGGTAATATAGAACCTACATTCCTTTAATTGCTTCAAATTTAACAGTATTTACTCTCATTGATATTTCTTCATTTATTTGTCCCTTGTTTTATATTTTATATTGTAAGCTCATAAAGTCAGAAAATTAGTTTATTTTTTACTTTATTCTGATCAATTATTTAGAAAGCCTAGCATTCAACTCATAATAGTCTAGGTAGCTAATCTGAGCTTATTAATTCAACTGAGAAGTCGTATTTGATCTACTCACTTTTCCTGCATATGAATGTATCTAAAGATAATGATTCCTGAGAATAAGTAGTTTAGAGCTGGAAAATATATTTAACAAATAGATTACAAAAATCTCAATGTAATAGTTCATTAATATCAATGGGAGAAAATAAACATGACGTCTTCATCAGTAGATTTAATATGAATGAGGAAAAATACATGAAAGGTAAGAAATATTATGATAATGTGATGGCTTCATTAAAAAAATTATAGGAATATAGGCTTTTCTGAATATAATTTCAAGTATCAGACTATAAAACTGGGTATGATTTCAAGGAAAGATCACAGATGTATGGGAACCAGCAATAGACAAGGTACAGAAGTAACAGATAGGATACTGGAATGACATTGAATAACTAAGAGTAGATAAATGGTTGCTATAAGTAGTTATTAGGAAAGAAAACATTAAAATAGCAAATAAAGGCCAATTTTTATGGACAATCTTCAATATTATACTAAATAACCTATATTTTATGGAAAAATAATAGTTAATACTGACTAAAATGTTGACGCATATTAGCCCCAGTAGATTATATTAGTAAGTAGATTTATGGAAGATAAAACAAGAAATAAGAGTTAAAATATGCGATGCTGACTCTGGTGGCAGGGAAATGAACAATAAGTGTCAATATGGAAGTAGAAATGACATTGGATAAAAGCTTTGCAGAGCTACAGTCACTCAGTACTGGCTGCTGATTAAAAATTGGGTCAGGAAAGAAAAGCAAAATATGAGAAAATCAACTGCAATTACAAGTCCTAGTAACAAACAGTACCATTGTCATAAATGAAAGAAAAATGAATACCTGAAATATTGCTCATCAAATAGGCTACTTAGCAGAACTCCTAATTACAGAACATGCATTATGGAAGTAAGAACAGACTCTTGTAATTTCTGGTATCTTCATGAACACACACACACAAACCACACACACCAAAAAGAAAAGTGGTTTCAAAATTTGTTGACTTTTGATATAACAAAGCAATGAAAATTGATCTAGAAAAGAAGAAAAAAGAAATTATACATATAAGGTCAATGATCTGAGTTTAAGAATAAAGTAATTAGAGCTTAAATTGACACTGAGTAGATTCAAAATGCTCAACCTGAAAGTTCAGAAAATTAATAATAATAGTGGACACCAAAGATAAGACTTCAAAAACATATGCTTTGAATATAAAGTGGAAAGAGGTTGGGGAGAGCCAATTCTGAGAGAGGGAGATAGCGGGAAAAATGTTGTCAGCCAACATGGTGGACGGCAAAAGACAGGCTAGGGAAAAAAGAGGAACAGAGATGAAGACTCAAAATTATCATTTCCTCTGGATCTTCTGGGAGAGAAGGCAACCAAATGGACAGAATACAGTGGTAGAGTATGTGGGGGGAATCAGGTAAGAAAAATTTGCTCTGATGATACTAGTTTTCAATTCAGGAAATAAAAAAAATCAACAAAGATGAAATAAAAACATAATTAAGAGAACAGGGAAGGTTAGTTAGTGAAGCACAATATATTGGGGGAAGAAAAATGATATTGAAATAGTTTAATTGCTTATCAAGTAAGCATTGCCACCTCAGGCATGCAAAATACTTAAATTTCCTTTAATCTTTTCAATCAACCTTACATTCACTCAAACTTACAATGTTTTTGAGATATTATGTGCAAACAGAAACATTTTAACATTGATCTTAAGGTACTCAGCAGGGGCACTAAGGATTATGGAAACTAAGGCTAGACATAAGACAAACAAGACCAACAAAATAAATACAATTTTAACACATGGAAATTGATGTGGGATTTTCATTGGTTAATAAAGAAACTGCTTTGGACATACAGCAAGGCAGAACTTAGCTAGGCAGGGAAAACTAAACTGAATTCTGGGAGAAGGAAGGCAGAGTCAGGGAGAAGCCATATAGCCTTGCCAGAAACAGACGCCAGAAATTTAGCCGGTAAGCCACAGTCACGTGGCAACACACAGATTAATGGAAATGGGTTAAATTAACATGTAAGGGTTAGCCAATAAGAAGCTAGATCTAATGGGTCAAGCAGTGATTTAATTAATAAAGTTTCTGTGTGATTATTTCGGGGCTGAGCAGCCGGGAACCAACAAGCAGCCTCTTCAGAACAGGAAATGGCTTAACAGCTTGTGAAATTTCTAAAAATCTCTATATCTTTGTTATGATATATAAAGTTGAACCTATGACCAGAAAGCTAAATCTGACCTACTGCCTGTCTTATTTATAAAGTTTTATGGAAATACAAACACACTCACATTTTTGTCTTGGACACATTGTCTGTGGATAATCATATGCTTTAGAAGCACAGCTAGGTAAATTAGATATGACAGTAACTATATGCTCCAAGCTGTAAATATATACCATTTGACAGAAAAGTTTCCTTCCTCGTGGTACATGGTAACAGAAACATTTTTCATCTTGGCAAGTGACCGCACTATGTCTAAACTCTTCATGTGAATGCTTTTGTCGATTCTTCTAGACCATCAACTACTCCTATTTCTGAACGCTACCTACAGAAACCAATTCGATTTGATGATCATGGTATATACCTTGCTTTCTGGCAATCCATGACATTATAGTTTGAACACATACCTTCCAAATCCTTGAAAGGATGTGTAGAGAGATGTCTTGGCCTGCTTCTCTACCATGTTGCATGGGATGTTCCTGATATAACGGTAGAGCTCGAGTCCCTGGATTTACATTTGGTTGGTTACTCATTTTCAAATTGTTTTCCTATTTCTGTAGATCTCCTTTCTGCTCTATGCAGTAAACATTTGATATCATTTTCTTAGTATCTCTTGAAGCTGTAACGGATCACCTTCCTCCATAGTAACGTCTCCTTGCATTGTCCCGAGATTTATGAACTTGATTTTCCATGGAGGCTTGGCATCCTTTCAGGGGCAGTGAAAACACCTTTCCTTCCAGTATGTTCACAGATGGAGCTGCTAGGAAAGAGGATTGCCACTGTGTCTTGTCATAAGTGATGATATGAATCCAAACAGAACATGCAGAAAGCTTTAACCAAATTGGTTTTGAATGATTGAAGAAGATATATCAAGTTGTCATGATTCAAGGAGACACACATGGGAATTATTCTTGGGAAAATGAATGCATTTATATGAGCAAAATATTGACATTCATAATGAATGAAAAATGAGCCACAGGCTGTCAGCATGTTTCAAGGGTGAAAAACTCAGTATCTTAAATTTGCCAACCCTTGTAAAGGTCTAAAAAGAATGTCTCATTATTTTAAATAAACCAACTTATATTACATAATCTAACAATTATCTAAGAGTAGTTCGGACTACCCTGAAAATGAAATTCTCCTTTCTAATGAAAGTAGGTCATATTTTAGTGTCTTGTGTTTTATGAATCACTAATCATTTATCTGAAGGAAACTCTATAAAAAAATGAAAACGCTTGAACAAGAAGAATCTGGTTTAGTTTCTATGCAGCACCTTTAATCGGAATTTCAAATCTTCCCCTCAGGTGATCCGGAAGGGAGAAGTGAGTTGTTGTTGGACGTGCACTCCCTGTAAAGAGAATGAGTATGTGTTTGATGAGTACACCTGCAAGGCGTGTCAACTGGGGTCCTGGCCCACCGACGACCTGACAGGTACTTATGTCACAGTGTCTGCACATTCCTCCGAAATCAACCCAGAAGTCATGCGGTCATGAAGAGGAAAGGGGCATGCTTTCATTGAACACAGTCTAGGGGTCAAAGAATTCCTTTGGAAACAGAAGCCTTCCCAAATCAAGGCTCATCGTGGAAAGCTATAGATTTCAGAGGAAGTTCTGCCCGATTTCTATCCTGACTCCCAAACGGAACTCTTGGTTGTCTACTGGACACACTTAGCCCATTCTCAGAACATCTTACACATTCCTAAGCAGACCATGAGCTTCCTGTTAAGAGATGGACATATATCACAAGTCCACAAACAAAAAGATTTTTTAGCTAAAAATTCTTTTTCTTTGTTTTTTTTTTCTTTTTGAAACCTTAAGTTTCCCAGTAAGCATTGTTGTTTTTAAGCAATGCAAGCAAAGGCCAAGATAGGCCTGCCCTTGTTTATTTATTTGAATTTGATTTAATTTATGATCTTTATTTCAAAAACTACTCCTATATGCCATAGTGTTCATCCCATACTCAGCATTCACTTCCAATATTTCCAAAAGTAACCTGAAGTCCAAATCCCCACAACCTTATTTCCAGCCTATTGTCAATACACTCAATGTGCATATCTGCCTAAAAATGAAAGAAAGGCACAGAAATAAATATTATCTCTCTGTCTTAAAGAAGCTCACAGTTTAATGCTAAAAGAAAAATAAACATACATGATTAATACAATGGATGTAAATGAAGGTAACCATATCAAACACACTGAATCAAATGTAAAGACAAATGTTACATGTACATTCTCATTTGTGGGTCTTAGACTTTATAGAAACACAAAATCACAGATGCATCAAGTCATGAGCATAAAAGCAGCACTGTGTAGGGAAAGATATAGGACCAATGAGAAGGGGGGGAAGGGGTAATAAGAATAGAGTTGGAATATATTCAAAATGTGCTGTATATTTGCTTGAAAATGGTCTTCCATTTCTTAGTACAGTTAAAGGAAGCATTAAAAAAGCACTCCTGAAAGAGCAACCACCTGGGATATGTCTAGTGGCTCCAGTATTAAGAGGGATTTTAGCACAGAATTCCTAGAAGATAGGTCATAAGATCATGTTAAGTCCCTCCCTCATTGAATAAATGATTACCCATGGCCATTGTACCAGCTTACATCAAAGCCCTGATTGTAAAAATGCTGTGATCTGGAGCCCTTTGAGGCTTGCTCACACTAAGACTCTTTATTAGTGAGTGATATTCATACAGACGATTTCTCTTTCTTAAAAAGATTTAATAAAACCTCCAAGTGCCTAGTGGTAGCATTGGGTCCTGTTTTTATCATTAGGCAAGCTTTCTGATGTTCGTAGGCATTCCAGAGTTTAATCAGTGCTGTGCATTAAAACAAAACGGATTTTTCTGAGTAGATGAATTATAATAGGTGTATACATGCACACAAAATTAAAATTGCCTACAAGAAAAATATTATAATTAGCTTTCTGTTAGTTTGGTATGGCACAGTATTTGGCGATATTTCCTTTCCATTGATTCATTATTTTTTCTAATTTCAAATATTACTGCTGAGTTTTAAAACACTTGGAACTCAATAATCTTGCAGGATTAGTCCCTTGTCCACGAATACAGTTGTCCATTGCACACACACACACACTGACAAATCATCCAAATAGGCAAAAGAATAGCAGATAAAGTGAAAATATTAGAGAAATAGTAGAGAACAAGTAACTTAAAGTTGTGATCACAAAATATTTCTCTAGAAAAGCGACTTATGTGATAAATATGTGCTAGCAACTGGCAGGAAGAATGTCATTCCTGACCTAGATGGCAACGCACATAGGAAGGTAAAAGATGTCAGAATATTGTCAGATTTCAGAAAAATATGGAGCAAGATCCAATGCCCCCTAGGAGACTATGCTTACGATTTCAGTGTTGAATTGTCAGTAGAGAGAGCAACCACTGCAAGAAATTCAGTGGATACAGCAGTATGGTAAATGTTGTGTCCTTATGCACCATTCTCGTTGCTGCGAGGTTGAGTAATTCGGGATAGATGGAAGGTAAAAAATCAAGCAGACAGGTTGGGGAGAGACGATGGGTAAAAATGAAGTAGGCAGATTGTACAATCATTGCTGCAGCAGACAAGATAGTTGGTTTTCTTTAACTAAACAAATGCATTGGAATATCCGAGGTATAATTTGGTATAAAATCAACAACACACAAAGAAATTGACACAGAAGGTATTAAGGAAGACTATCAAATTTCCTCCTTTAAACCCTAAATGAATAAAGGCATTTGTTCATAAATATCTAGGCTTTAGTGGTAGATCAGAGCAATTTGACGTGCCTTTTCAGATTATTAAATAAGAAGTCACTAATTTAAATGGTTGTGGCTTTAATATGTGCAAGAATATGTACCATGAACTGGAAATAAAAGATAAAATTAATTTTTCAGGAAACTTAAAATATTGGCTAGAGAAAAAATTTGTTTTTTTAAAAAAGGTAACAACACTGGTGCAGTTAGTATTATAGGTGCAGAATAAACAGTATTATGAGAAACCGGAGAAAGTTTAAACTTGAAATATAAGTCGTCATTCACAGGAAGGGTGACAATGATGATTCTGGGACTAAGTGGTCCCTCCAGTATCATTAAGAGCATCACCTAGAAATGATGCAGGAATGGCGAATGCACTGCTTCCTTGTCTAATATAATAGGTACATACAATTATTGCACTCTTTTATTTCAGAAAATGTCCTTGTGTAAAGACAAATCCTCCACTGTTAATTCCTTTTTCTTCTTGCCCAGGTAACTCCTTGGATAAGTAATAAGCACTCAGATTTACACACTTTCTCATACTTGATTCAGTAAAGCAACTCTTCCCCCACTCTCCCTGCTGTTAGAAAGATCCTGGCAAAGACCTAGGTCTACCATGATTTGGAACCACGAGGTCATTTATCATTCCTTATTCTACAAATCTTTTTGTTCAATGAAATGGGCTTGATGCTGAACATTTTGTAAAATGTTACAACCCAAGTTTCTCTGTCCTACGTAAATGTTATTTCTGATTTTTTTTTTGTCTGTTTGGGGCAGAGAT
This sequence comes from Dicrostonyx torquatus, assembly GCA_028555095.1. Taxonomy (NCBI): domain Eukaryota; kingdom Metazoa; phylum Chordata; class Mammalia; order Rodentia; family Cricetidae; genus Dicrostonyx; species Dicrostonyx torquatus. The sequence goes on along the minus strand of JAQHUG010000306.1, from coordinate 1,395,899 downwards.
GTTACCTGTTCTGTATCATCTAGGCCATCAAAAATGGAGGTGGTTTTCCTGTTACAAATTTCCCCCGATGACCTGATCTACTTTGATCTTTAAATGTCCGCCAATGCCATTGGACTGCAGACCTCATTTTTGTCCTGAAATGCAGATGTGGGAATATAAATTACAAGTGTAGTTTCTTCTTCAGTCTGAAGACAGGAAGGCCAGGCATTGACAAATCCACCCAAATCCTCACATGGGTTTATAAACCATAAGATTGTGTGTGTGTGTGTGTGTGTGTGTGCGTGCGCGTGCGTGCACGCGTGTGCGCATGTATGCATGTGTGCGTGTATGTATGAGGGTGTGAATAAAGTGGGCACTCAGTTCATACATTGTTGGAGGAGGTCACTTGTTCATTCCTGGCTGTCCAGAACTGAAATAATCACTCAGAAACTGTATTAATTCAGCTACTTAGCCAATCACTTAAACGTATTGATAGCTACCTCTTATATGTACAATTATTCCATTTCCATTATTTTATATTTTACCATGAGGTTTGTGGCCTACCAGCAAGGTTCCAACTGATAGCTTGCATCTTTCCTGGCAGCTACACAGCGTCTCCTGACTCTGCCTTGTTTCTCTATGTATCTTTTCCAGCCTGGCTGTATTCTGTTAAGCCACTGGCTGAAAACAACTTCTTTATTCATTAACCAATAAAAGCAACACATAGACAGACAGACTTCCCACACCACCTGTTGTAAAATGATGGAGCATTATATAAATCAAAAGTGTTATACATTTAGGAACAGCCCAGGAATAGGCTCTTTGATTGAGGATTTTACTTTTTATCTTGTAGACAGTATGGAGCTTGCAGAGATTTTCAGGTAGTTTTTGTTTCTGGCTACCAGCGTAAATGTGAGTGGGTGTGTGTATGCGCGTGGATGTGTATGTGTGTCCTCATTGAGGACAGCAAATAGTTAGACTTTACCTTATAGTCATCAGGTAACCACTACCAGCAGTGAGAAAAATAAAATGACCCCTGCTCTACAAATATTGACATTCTAAATGTTGACAGATATAATAAATGGTTAGATGTTAATATCAGAGATGAGCAAAACAATGTGGAAATCCAGATCAATATAAGCTAACAGTTGCAGCTGAAAATCCCTTCTTCAATAAAGTACATGTATATATGAATCAAAGCAAAAAGAGTAGCTTCGTACATGAAAAATAAAGAAAAATGTTTTTGTGATGCTATAATGCAAGAACAAGGAGAAACAGTATGGAGAAGAGAGCCAGGACAGCTGAGCAAATGCCAAGGCTTTTAGTGTACCCTAAATCATGGTAAGTAAGATTAAAACCATTTACTTATTCAGTCATCTAGTAATCCACTCAATGAGAGCATATCTAATGCCATCTCTGACCTAGATAAAGGGAAGGAAAATGTCGTTCCCTTCTGTCGACCATGTACATTGGGTGAAACCTCTGTGTCAAAAGAAAGATTAACAAGAGAAAAACATTGTAGTTATTCAGCATAAGATGTAACTTTTGAGCCTGAGTTTTGCTTGTTTTTTATTCTCTTTAAGATAGAATGCTCTATGCTACCCAAATTGGTCCCTAAGTCCTGATCTCACCTAATTCCCTTGTTTAGGTTTCATGAAGAGCTGGACATCAAGACAGTACAGGTCTATGCTACCATACCAGTCTAATATTAACTTTGGAGTGACATAAAAATGTCCACAAAGCAATTTAAACCTGAGAGAATAGTTGAATCTGAGTGCTTATGTATCTGGGTTTAAAAAATTAAATAAATAAATACAAATACAAATAAAGAAGAATTGTGGTAAACTGTGGTAGGAGAGTCATGGGCTAAGTGTAGCAAGGCTTTGCTTGTTCCACTTCCTCTCTGTACCCTTTTTCTAGGCAGGGGAGGATGCTCTTGTCCCACAGGTATGACAGTGGGAAAGGTCCTTCCACTAAAACATCTTCTATCACCTGCTTCAGTGGAGATGGTAAGGAAAGTGGAAGAAGTCCTTTATTGTCCATGCTATTGCTCAAATTTAATATGGCAAGGTACCGTATTAGGGTATATTATGTCATGAACCCTATCCCAGGCAATATTCTAAGTGCTAAAATATTTCTATAAACTCACTAGGCAAAATACTCTGCCCTTCTTTTCTAGAAAATTGTTTTCAACAAGGCCATTATCTCTAGGAATATCCAGAAATCAAATAAGAAAGGAAATATAATCCTAGAGGACCACATTATAAATATTATTTACACAGTGATAATGGATAATGGATATTAATTTTAAGCATGAAATGGAAGGATGATATGATGATATCATCTAAAATAAGTCACATAGGAATTATAAAAGAGGTTCAATAATATTTGTAATGTGCCTCCATGGGACTGGATATCATTTAAAATTAACATGGCAAACGTTAATATTTTTCAAATCTAGATTTTTTTGTATTCATACTCTACACATTTAATTTTTTATTTAAAAACATTCCACAATATTTTCTTACATAATGTTGAAAAATAAATTTAAAAATAAATGACTGAAATATAAATGCTAAGAAAACTGCAGTAACAGGTTTTACAGCAATCAATGTTAATCTATTGATGTATGGGCTAAAATAATGTAGCAGGTATAAAAATCAATGAAGAAATTTGATTGAGGATTAACATTGTTAAAGTTGGGTAATTTGTTCTCTATTTAAAAAAAAATGTCAGTGCAATAATGGTCTACTTTGAGATGGGAAAGAAAATGGCAAAAGGTGACACTCTGGGTGTCACACAATTTTCTACAGCCTCTCTTTGCCAGAAACTGTGTCATACTTCACTATTTCTTGCCCCTGTAAAAGCTTCCATGTGTGTGTGTGCACGCGCGTGCATGCGTTGCCTGTGTGCACATGCCTACATGTGTGCATGCGTGTGTGCATGCGTGCGTGCATGCGTGCATGTGTGTGTATGTGTGTGTTATGCTAAAGAATTTAAGTTAACTTGCAAGTAGCAAGAGTCTCATCTTTAATTTCCCTTCCAATGCTGCAAACTTGTTTGCTGTTGAAGGTGTCAGGGGCTGGCACCCTCCAATAAACCCATTGAAGGTCCAATGTAAAATCAACCTGGCTTTCAAGCAGGAAGCATTGGAAAGCCTGTGACAGGAAGCTTCCTGTTGCTCACTCACAAAGAAACAGCACTTCAGGTGCCGGCAGAGCAGTGAAAATGGAAGGAAGGTGGCATGTATCAAGAGGGACATTCGCTAACAAGTCTGGTTTCTTGAGCAATTAAATAGCTTGAGAGTTTGGAAAAAGAACTTTCACCTAAGGAGTAAAAGTTAGCGGAGTTAAACAAAGAGTCCAGAAGGGATCTGGAGGAAGTGGAGGAAGAGCTCCCAGAGGTGTGAGCAGTGGCGGGTCTCTGAACTCCAGAGCCAGAGTTACATTTTGCAAATATTTATTTAATGCGTGTCTCTCCTTCAGTCTACTTTAAGGGACTTTTGTATGCCTTTGAAACTGAAAACTCATTTAATAAAAGCATGTGAGATTGTCTGGCATTGCTAACAACTATATCTTCTTAAGTATTTTCTGTTTTACTCCTATGGCAAAAATATTCTATTTTACAACTGAGATAACTAAGACTCAGGAAAACTGCATACATGATTTAGTACTACAAACCTCAAGGAAAATCAAGCCCTGGGGGCTATGCTATGCTACTCCCCTTCTGCGGCAGCATCGTTTTTCAGTCCCATATTTCCAGGAAATCATAATGAACAAAAGAATTTAGATTCAAATTTGTTACAATATTAACTATATCCAGGTTATTCTGGTATTTTTCACTCTAAATGTGATTAAAGCAGGCTATTTGGTTTTCATAATTAAATTTAGACACAGAAATGGGGAACCCTTGCCATTTATAAATATTCTGTATTTCTGAGAATTTTGTGGGAATTCAGATGGAAATGTTTATCTTTGTCAATCTACAGCAACATTTGCATTAACAATTGAACAGGATTTTAGAATGATGCTGTCTGGCTGCTGACTTCCAGTTTCTGTGGCAGGTCTAAGCAGGGCCACATGCCGCCAAGCATCTGGCTGCTCTGTCATTCATTCAGTTTACAAACTAAAGCTTTTTTACACAGTGCTGAACTCTATGACCTTAAATGAAAGGTGACTAACCTTCCCTTGTTGAAGATTCACAAGTCCACAGAAGAAGCCCGACTTAAGTATTCACATTGGGGTCATAGACGAGATGTATACAATAATTGAGCCGCATAGCAGGTGCAATAGTGGCACAAAAGAGAAAATTATCCATTAGCAAATATATATATTGAGTTGTCAAACTCAGTACTTGTCACACATGGTGACGGATGCAAAATTCCTACTCTTGAATATTCCAGAATCTGGCTAGATATACATGTAACGAGTCTGGCAAGATATTCATGCAAATAAGGAGGCGTTGAATATATTAAGTTTTCCTCCTCTACAAGAGAAATTGATTTAGCTACCATCAAATAAAAGAAGAGAGAGGAGGATATAAAATGAAAGGAAGGAGAGGCAGGAGAAGAGGGCTAGCACACCTGGAACCTTTGATCACCAAGGACTATCAATAAGAGATATCTGATCAAGTCTTGAAAATTTGAAGGGTCGTCTGAATAGAAAGGGGATGAGTTCTTGACTGAAAGAGAAAGTAAACTGGAAAAGCTGAAGGGGCCGCCCGCAGAGAGGGGCCTCTGGGCAGGGCACAGACTATCTATTTTACAGGAAGAGCCTGTATTAAGC
>JAQHUG010000306.1:1359016-1379911 GCA_028555095.1 Dicrostonyx torquatus | reverse complement strand
GGTAAGCCACAGTCAAGTGGTAAGACATATTATCAGAAATGGGTTAGTTTAAGATGTGAGAGTTAGCCAAGAAAAGGCTAGAGATAATGGGCCAGGCAGCATTTAAATAAAAAAAAAAAACCACAGACCATGCTACAAAACTATCACCCAAATGCAGGGTTCCTGGTTTTGAAATGGAATTGAATTGAAGACCCTGACACTAACCCACACACCTACAAATACCTGATTTTTGACAAAGAAGCCGAAACCGTGCAATGGAAAAAAAGAAAGCATATGTGGGTTTTTCATCAATTTATTCACGATAGTCTTTGAACTAGGAAGAGTTCATTTTAAATTAGCTATAACTTGGAGTTTTTGGTTGTATACGTTCACTCGGCCGTACCTAAAACACAACACATCCAAGTTGGAGATACATAGCATCACCATAAGGTGTGATACTTCCATTTTAACTGTTCATTCTTTTTTAATAGTATTGCTATCAATTCATTAGAACCAATTCATTGAATCCCCTGAGTACTTCAAAATCTCATGTAAAATTAGTTCTGAAAGTCCTCATAGTTTATTATATTAAAATAGTGACTTGAGTTTTGTCCTTATCATCTCTAAAAGTCCTCTTTTAGTGGGTTTAATACTATTCTCTTCATGTCTGGGCTCTCATTTCTAACTACCGTCTAACTTCTTCTCTATACAACTTATGTTGAAGATACTTTATCTAATGAAAGCCTTAAGGAAGGATAAAATGTACCCAATTTGGATTTAGCATATAAGACATTCATTCATTCCGCACATGAGAAGTCAGTTTGAGAACATTATCCCAGAATTGTGATAATGTTAATTGACCAAAGACTAAGAAGCAATTGTATAGAGCCATGTAAGTCGTATGTTCAAAATAGTATTTGTATACTACTCCTAGGCAAAGTCCCAAATAACTCCCTGTCCTACCATGGAGGCACTTGCTCATTCTTATTTATAACTATTCACAATTTCTAGAAAATGAAACCTAGTCTGATGCCCATCAACAAATGAATGAATAATTAAAATGTGTCACATATAAAAAATGGAATTTTGCTCATCTCTTTACAAAAATAAAAATTTTAGAAGAACTGAAAAAACTGTAAATGAATATTAAACAAAGTGACCCAGTCTCAAAAAGGCAAAACTGTAATTCTCTCCCATATGTAAACCTTATGTGCTATACGTATATTAAAAAAATAAATCTTCAGTGTTTATATGTATTTAATTAAGGGTAACAATAGATATCCTAAAGTGGGCAGGTGAAAACCCACCTTGTTTCAACCCTACACAAAGAATTGTAAACAGATAAGGAATGTAGCAAGCAAGAGAAATAGTCTCACAGGGAAGAACATACCAGTTGATTATCCAATAATAGAGATCAGCCCTGAAAGCAAACGTACAAGTAGTATTGAACAAAATGGGCAGGTTCTATTTGTGTACTTATGAATCTCTGTGTGTGTGTGTGTGTGTATACATGCGTGTGTGTGTGCATGTGCATGCACATGCACGCATGTGATAATTAATAAAAATTAATTAAATGAATGGGGAAAGAGAAACAATAAAACAAATTTCATTTGAAAAGTGCCATAATGAAGCCTAATATTTATAAACTAATATTTCTAAAACAAAAGATTTGCTTCCCTGCCACAGAGTACTGACTCACAATCTGCCAAGTTTGCAGTCTTGACTTGTATTTTGTTATACTCCTTAAATAATTATGGCGCATTGTCTGCTGCTGGAAGCTCAAGATGTCATTTCTTGATCAAAGCACTAAAATTAGTCGTATATATTTGGGAGGAACAGTTACAAAAGTGTGTTGCCATTGAACTATACATAAAGCTTCCTGAATGGTACACATTAAATAATACAATACTCATCTGAATTCAAGTAAAGTCCAAATAATGACATCACATGAGAGCCATGCCTTATGCATAGTTTCTCAACATATAAAATTAATGAGTTGCCATTAGGTGCATACATGATGCTAATGGATTGCACATGGACAATCTGACATAAAAATAATGATTAACGTTATCCTATGAAAAGCATTGAGGAATTGGAATACTAGTTGCATTTACATAAAGGGCAATTAAAAACAGACTAGAAGAAAATGGTGTGTTTAAAAAAAAAAGTCCTTTAGTTAAAACATTCAACGTTTTCAGTAGCTTCTTCATATATGGCATAGACTTTCTCCTATGTTAGTGCTAAGATGTGGGCAGTAGAAATACATGATATAACAGTGGAAAGAGTCTCTACATGATTAGCTGTTATCGACAAAGAAGTTCATTGTCAAATTACTGTCATAAATGCATTGCTCCATAATTTTGTAGGTAGGGGAGAGGTGCATGTTGTGTTCCCGGCACCCAGCTCCCAGCCCCCAGCTGTCGGCTCGCTCAGCTGCTGGTTGCTTTTTTATGCCCGAAATAACCACATGAGAACTGTATTCATTTAAACTCTGCCTGGCCCATTATCTCTAGCCTTTTCTTGGCTAGCTCTCATATCTAAAACTAACCCATTATAAAAGTCTGTGTGTCACACGAGGTGGTGGTCTTACCAGGGATCATTCGGCATGTCTGACCCTGGAGGCTTCATGGTGGGGCTCTCCCACTTCCTTTCTTCCCACAACTTCCGTTCTGTCTATTCCGCCCACCTAAAGGCTGACCTATCTTATAAGCCAGGCAGATTTAACCTGGCTTTATTTAACCAAAGCACAGAAATACAGATGAGCCCTCCTACTCCACCATAAGATAAAGATAATAGTGATTAATTCTTTCTTTTGAAAGCACTTTCTATAAGTGAAGTTTTATAAGTATAAATGAAAGCTCTATAACATACTGAAGTATCAAAGGTAGAATTTTCTTAAACTCTTATTAATTAATGAATTAAACCATTTTGTTGAGACAGGGTTTTATGCCCTCCAGCAGGCTACGTCTTTAAGGATAAGCTTGAAATTCCTCACTGGTGGGAATACACGCATGTCCCACTATCCTCAGCTCATGTAGTGATAGGAAATCAAGCTTAGGACTTTGCGCATTCTAGGAAAGCACTCTACTAGCTGATCTGTAACCTCATCCCAGTTTATTTTAAAATAGAAGTATTGGATGTGAACATGGGTGACTAAAAACGTGGATACAAGTTTATGTATTAGTATTAAAACATAGAGAGTATGATATATATTTATTTGAAATTAAAGATGTATATAATAACATATTCACTAGACTACTCACAATTTTTTAAGTTAAAATATCTTTTATTTTCTAGTTCTATCCATTCACTTGAAAGTTTCATGATGTTGTGTTTTAATAGCTGAGTAATAATCCATTGTATAAATATACAATGTTTTCTTTATCTATTCTTCTGTTTAGTGATATCTAGGTTGTCTCCATTTTCTGGCTATTATGAATAGGGAGGCAATAAATATGGTTGAGCAAGTTTCCTTGTGGTGGGATGAAACATCCTTTGAGTATATGCCCAAGAGTGGCATAGCTGGATATTGAGGTCGATCAATTCCCATCTTTCTGAGGACCCACCATACTGAGTTCCATAGTGGTTGTGCAAGTTTGCACGCCCACCAGCAGTGGAGGAGTCTTTCCCTTTCTGCACATACTGACCAGCACAAGCTGTCACTCATGTTATTGACTTTAGCCATTCTGACAACTGTAAGATAAAAGTAGTTCTGATTTGCATTTCCCTGATGGCTAAGCATGTTAAACATTTCTTTAAATGTTTCTCAGCCATTTGAGATTCCTCTACTGAGAATTCTCTGTTTAGATGGTGCTCCATTTTTCAAATGGATTACTTGGTTTTTTGATGTCTAGTGTATTGCGTTCTTTATATATTTTACATATTGGCTCTGTATCAGATGTGGAGCTCGTAAAAATCATTTCCCATTCTGTAGGTTGCAGCTTTGTCCAAAGGACAGTATCCTTTGCCTTGCCAAAAAATTTTCAGTTTCATAAGGTCTCATTTATTAGTTGTTTATCTTAGTGTCTGTCTTAACAGTGTTCTGTTGAGATCTATGCATTAACAGTGAGATATGTATCTGTTTACAGTTAAAGATTTATATAATAGGGGGCTGGAGAGATGGCTCAGAGGTTAAAAGCATTGCCTGCTCTTCCAAAGGTCCTGAGTTCAATTCCCAGCAACCACATGGTGGCTTACAACCATCTGTAATGAGGTCTGGTGTCCTCTTCTGGACTGCAGGCATACAGAATATTGTATGCATAATAAATAAATAAATAAATAAATAAAATTTATATAATAACTTATATTTACTTTGGAATAGTTACAAAAATCATAAGTTAAAAGATCTGTTAATGACTATTAATAATACAAATACATTTTTCAATAGAAACAGTTGCGCAAAGTGTGCAGATGACCTCAGGCATACAACTCTGTTGAGCCTGTAGTACTAAGGGTTAACTATCTGAAACCTTAAATACTGACACACGAGGCAAGAAGGGCAGATGTACAAGGAAGAAGAGTCATTCCTTTCTCTTTTTCAATTGTCTTTTGTGTTTGTTTGTTTTTTATTAAAAAATAATTTAAAATTTTTTCTTTGTTTTCATGTACTTCCACATGCATCAAAACACCTTAGCTAACTCTGAAAAAGTTTGCAGCTTTGTCCACAGCCTGATTTCACTGGAATTTCAGACATCAGTCAAAGCACGCTTGCAATGCAGTTACTGGAATCTGTCCATGCCATTCTTCTACACCATTTACAATAATAGCTTCCGGTCAACTTAAGACTCTCTGACCCACGGGTTGTCCCACCTGCCTGCTGTGCATCCTCATCCAAGGCAGAGCATCACTCTATTGCACTGTAGCATCCTCTCCTTTCTCCTTTTCTCACAGATAACCTGTGTTCCCCAAATATACCCTGTTTCATGTTCTGTCACATAGCACTTGCTAGTTCCCGTAGGAATCTTTGGTTGCTCCTGGCTTAGAATAAAGCCGTGGCACGTGTCCACAGATTGATCCCAGGTGTAAGCAATTATTTTAAAGATGCCAAACAATTTTTTGATGATAACAGGAAAAGTGATTATCATCATTTCATTTTCAGAATGCAAGGCAGTTCATATCAAACAGCACACACTTAACAATATTAATTTTTCTGAACGAATCGCTGAAGGAATAAATTGTATGAGAGACTGAAATTAGAACGGTAAATGAGAGACAGATTGAAGCAATCAAAAGCAGTTGCTTATAAATTGGGAACTTGTAAGCCAAATAAATTTCTCTCCTTCTTTTTCGATATGTGTCTACGTGTCTGCAGGTTGTGATTTGATCCCAGTACAGTATCTTCGCTGGGGTGACCCTGAGCCCATTGCAGCTGTGGTGTTCGCCTGCCTCGGCCTGCTGGCCACCCTATTTGTTACTGTAGTCTTCATCATTTATCGGGATACTCCAGTGGTCAAGTCCTCCAGCCGGGAGCTCTGCTACATTATCCTTGCGGGCATCTGCCTGGGCTACTTATGTACTTTCTGCCTCATTGCAAAGCCCAAGCAGATTTACTGCTATCTCCAGAGAATTGGCATCGGTCTCTCTCCGGCCATGAGCTACTCAGCACTTGTAACCAAGACCAACCGCATTGCAAGGATCCTAGCAGGCAGCAAGAAGAAGATCTGTACCAAGAAACCCAGATTCATGAGTGCCTGCGCTCAATTAGTGATTGCCTTCATTCTCATCTGTATCCAGCTGGGCATTATTGTGGCCCTGTTTATCATGGAGCCTCCAGACATAATGCATGACTACCCGAGCATTCGAGAAGTCTACTTGATTTGTAACACCACCAATCTTGGGGTGGTCACTCCTCTTGGATACAATGGACTATTGATTTTGAGCTGCACGTTCTATGCGTTCAAGACCAGAAATGTCCCAGCCAACTTTAATGAGGCCAAGTATATTGCCTTCACCATGTACACAACCTGCATCATATGGCTGGCCTTCGTGCCTATCTACTTTGGCAGCAACTACAAAATCATCACCATGTGCTTCTCCGTCAGCCTCAGTGCCACGGTGGCTCTGGGCTGCATGTTTGTGCCGAAGGTGTACATCATCCTAGCCAAACCGGAAAGAAACGTGCGCAGCGCCTTTACAACATCTACGGTGGTGCGCATGCACGTAGGGGATGGCAAGTCATCCTCCGCTGCCAGCAGATCCAGCAGCCTAGTCAATCTGTGGAAGAGGAGGGGCTCCTCTGGGGAAACCCTAAGGTAACTGTTGTGAAGGCATAGCGGGGCTTGGCTGCTAGGGTAAGAGTTGCATTTATAGTCTTTCAAAAGAGGGTATCTGCATGGCTCAAGCTACAGCAGGCAGGGTGCTTTAGGGTCTGAGCCTTTTCTGAGTGTTTATTGTAGGACTGATTGAGTGTTGTCAAATTATATAAACTGAGGCTAGAAGCACAGACATCAGAATGACTAATAAGAGAGTTACATCATAAGGCACGGTAGTTCAGAAGGGGAAGGAGAACAGAGGTAAGCTGTATTTTAGGTGTAATGGGCAAGTTAAACTGTTTATGGAGATGTTTTAATAACCTAAGCGGACAAAACAACCCAGTGCCTCTGCATACAACTCTACTAAATTCTTTAGTTTCCCAGTTCTTTATTGCCTAGCGTCCCATTCCACCCCAGATTCAATATAAGAAGCAGTTAATAAATACTTTCAGTCTTCAAATGATCTGGTGCAATAGTCAATGCGTGAGTGAAGTTGAGTGTTACCCTTATAACTGTTCCCAGAGATTCAAAATAGAGATCATGAATCTTGAAAACAAATTCTAAGATATTGAAGTGCTATATAGATTGATGATAGTTGGAAATAATGAAGTACCTTTCCATAAGTCTATGGATTATAAATGAAGATTTATTCTATTTAGGAAGTGCCTATCAAAAAGCTGATCCTCAAAACTGTATAAGTTACTGTACCTGAATAACTTTCAATTGAAAGTTATTTTAAAATGAAGTCAAATATCTAAATGATATTGCTTGAACTATTCTTATATACTGTCACCTAGCTCCGCTGGAGCCTTTCCTGTCATCCCACCTTATTTAAAACGCTAATGATTGGGATGATGAATATGGAGTGTCTGCCGAGGTTTGAAATGGACCTATAAAATCCTTGGAGAAATTTAGCCCTAAAGTCTAATCTGTTGGAATTATTAGCTTGTCCCCCTACCTCACTAAATTCTTTTCTAATTATTTTCTGTTTCTCATCTCTTCCCATGTAGGTTGTGTAAGACACTTGACAAACTAAGTTGTATCATTTCTTTCTTCAACAAATGCCAGAGAGTGTTGGTTTCTATCTAGAAGGCCTTCCTTCCATATATCTAAAATGCTCACGTTTTCCCCCCCATGCCTTCCTGACACCTCTATTAAAACACTCCCGAAACTTCTGCAAAATCAGCTTTTTAGATTGCCTATGACATTTATTTTTCAGACATTTCTTTCATCAGTCATTTTTTACAAATAAAAACTTTCCAGGGGAAAAAAGATTTATAAGACAGGCAAGCCGGCATGGGAAAGCAATTGTTTGCCTAGGTCTGAGTACTAAGAATTCAAAAGGAAGACTTCTTAGAAAGAAATCATCTAGTGATGGCAGAGAATGCTATGCAACTGACTTTTTCTCTGTTTCAATTGGCATCTCCTCTCTGTACCTTATTAATCTCAAGTGACTAATTGGGATCATTTCACTTATATCATTGACTGCAGGAAAGGGAAACACACATAGTAGGCGCTTTAGTCAAAGGGACATATTGTTATACCAGACAGCCCTGGAACGACATGTTAGCAGCAGAAATTGCTCAGTTGTGTAACCTTTGCCAGGTTTCCTTAGCCTCTCTGGGCTCAGCTCCCCCTCTGATGAATGGAGACTGTGAAGCACAGCTGTTTACTCAGTTTGAGGACCACATGACATATGTACAATAAGCGCTTCTTAAAAAACCATTATTTTAATGAACTAGATTCTCAATTGTCAGTATCCCTCAATACCTGAAAGTCAGCTCGATACACAAATAGGATGATATCAGCAATTAAGACAGCATCCAAAGTGCAGTGCACATTTAGAAAGACACTGCTCACACAGCCTGCTCTTTCCAGGTTTTACCCTCTTGACATCATGTCAGATTTTTTTTAGCACATCTTGTTTCATACTTTAGTTAGAGCAAACTCCCTGCAAGTGGAAACCTCATCTACCTCTCTGTAGATCACTCACTCTTAGTGCCTAGCTGGACTCACAGTGGCATGTCCACACATCGGAGTAGATCATTACTGGTGTGTTGATGTGTTTGATAAATCAATGAATTTAGAAGGTTTTAAGGTGCTGGGGCTTAGTTTCTGTTTGTCTTACAATGTGCATGGTATTTTGCAGTGATCATAAGTTTAAATTTGCACAGTTCTGTGTTGCAAATGTCACTCACAGTCTATCACCAGGAGTCTCAAATCAAGAAGTGGATGGATTGTTAATCACAGATGTTGATATAGTCATACTGTTTCTCTGTGATATTTTGCTAATATTTTTAACTATTCTATTTCAAGTTTTGGGTTTTTTTAAGTGATTGGAGATAGGACTCTGTGGCAATATGTTAACCTGAATTCCATTTGATCCTTAAATAGAATCTAGAAGGCAGTATAATTAGGTGTGTTACAATGTCAACAAAGATAAAGGACTTTGGTAGTGATTGTTGTTGCTTTAGGCAACCTTAAAGAAAACCTGGTCCATGTGATTATAGCTGAGATAGGCTACGATCTGATCATAGAACGATTTTCTTTCTGTCACCAAATAGGGTATGTGAGCTGGCATATGTGAATGTGGAGAAAATAAGTCAGAGAAAGCTGTCATTCTCTTGCAGTGCATCCCATCCCGCTGCTCTTTTCAAACTGTAATCCTCAGCGAGGGATGTGACCTAAAATTCTTTTCCTCTTTTCTTCCCACCTGATCCTAAACTAAAATATTGCTCCTCTTTGATGCAGAATCAAAAGCTCAAAGCACTAGCATACTATTTTTCACATAGTAAGACACAACTCTATGAATTTCCCTCTTCTTCAAATCCCAATTTTGTAAAGGTCAGTGTGTCACACTGGAGTTCAGATGGGAACAAGGGAAGAAGGTGCCTCTAATGTTTTCAGGATCTCTTTTAAATTACTTCTATTATTTCTACTTTTCAATGACTAAGTTCTGTCTTGTGCTATTGAGCTCATATGCTGGGGTGTAGGAAAATCTCCTGTAAGTTACTAAAATCCAAAAAATCAGGTCTTTAGGAATAAGCAGCTCCTATCTTGGCCCCAACTTGCTCTGCACCATTCCACCTGGTTATGGAGACATCAACTGCTATTAATCAGGGCTGGGGTCTGTATAATGTTTCTCTATGTGATCTCTTTATTTATCCCTTCATCACCCATTATCCAATCAGAACAGCAATGAATGCCTCTCCATTTTAAAGAAAATAATTGCATACCATAGAGCAAAAAGTGTTGTAACAGTTCTATGGTTTCACTGACTATTTCCAACAGTGGATATACCCTCTTGGGGAAGGAGCGGAGACAGACCGTACATGTTCAACAGCATCCCAAAAGGATCCATGCCTCAGTTTAAATATAGCAGTATTGACTTGAATGAGAAATTTTAGTCTATTTCATAAACTGTGAAATAGTACATAACATAATCCTGACTTTAAAGAATGAGGTTCTATATTAATGTTTAGTAACAACACATAGAAAGCAGTCAATACATACAAAAGCATTTTAGAATTGGGCTTAATTGCAAGAACCCATTTTCAGGTACCCATAAACTGGTTCTACTTGTTAGAAATCAAATTTGCCAGAATCCTGTAAAAGCAGTCTTTATTTCTCATTAAACAAAACGGATCCATATATCTACGATAAAGTGAGAATATAGCTTATCATAGTCTGCAAGGGAATTGGATGGGAAAAGTGTGTAGCAGTTTTTACTGCATAGGCTGATGAATTTTGTCTACAACAGAAAGTGGTACTATATGGTAGTGATAATGGTTGGAGTAATAGAAAATGATAAGGTAGGAGTGGTGAAGAAACACAGGACAATTTAATGTATAAATTGGTGAAGTTTTCAGCTATTACCCACTTGCTATATTCTGGTCACTTTTCAGAAGTTTTCATATATAACATTCATCTAACATTGATAGTTTTCCTGAAATGGGGCAAATATCAGCACACATCTTTCCCAATTTTTGAATTCAGGAACTTGAGGCTGAGCATCATTTAAAGACTCCTCCTTCACCCCAAAGCTTGGATGTGATGGGGAACTTTTTAATTTGGGTCTCAGCTTGTGTTCACAAAAGTTGAACATTTCCCAGTGAGGTCTTTGTAAAATATCTCATGAAATTTTCTTTGGAAAACAAATTATTGGCTTATCAAACAATACTTGAAAAAAAAATCTATTTTTGGTTAGAGAGAAATGCTGTCCAATCTTGTACTATAAAATCCTGTTGTTCATTAATTAACTTTTCCCAATCATTTCCTACTTGAACTGTAAGGGCCTGTTTATGGAAGCAACCTTTATACGCTTAAAGTTTTTTTTATTTGATTTATAAATCTCTCCAACATATTGTTGCAGAGTGTCTGTAACTTATATGACAAAGTGTTGAATGATAAGCAAGACATGATAGATAAAGCTGATCATATAAGAGACACCGCCTCCGTATCTGTGGTATATGAGAGAGATATAGCAAATGGTTAAACTTTTGGTAAAAGGGTATGTTTCTGGTCACTGTTTATATCAAGAAAAGATTTATTTTCTTAGAAAAATTAACTTTGAAAGAAATTGAGAGGAGAAAGGAAAGTATCTTATAATTTTACTATGAGGTAACCCCACTTCTAAAGGCGTATGCATACAAGACAAAATCAGTTTGATCCCTCATTGTGTTCTAAGATGGAACAGCTGTCTGCAAACTACTGGCAGATGCTAAAGACGCAGGCAAAGTCATCTAAGACCATGCTTTTTCCCTACACTGGGATTTCTTGCTTTGAAAGCATGCATTACAGTGAGTTTTTGAATCTTGAGGAGTAAACTTAGAATTAACTGGCACACATTAGTAAAAATGCAAAAAAGGTGGGGGGTTTAGTGTCTCTTCAGACAACAGTATGTGTCAAGAACACATTGGATGAGAGAAGTAATGCTTTTATATATGAATATATATTAGAAAACACCTGCAGTAGTGTATTCTACATGAAACATTTTAGCCTCTCCTAGGAAGGTCAAAAAGAAAACTGACTTGTAAAAGATAATTTGATAAATTCAAAGGAACAAATATTACATTTCCACTCATATGAAGAAGTCATAAGATACATACAACACATGAATAAGTACATGCACACACACACATGTCAATATAGTTACAAAGTATATGTGTTTATGTCAAAACATTGACTATTAACCAAAACATCAATAGAGGAGAGGGGAGTGTGTGTGCAGTTAAATTAGGAAAAGTACTATGTAGTGGAGGGAGATGCTTATTAAGAGGAAGGCAGAATAGGAGAGGGAAATAGATGGTCTGAATAGGAGTAAAGTATATGGTCTTCATACCTGAAGTTGTCAAAATGAAACTGACTTTTAAAAGAGAGATGATTGAACAAACTCAGTAAGGCAGTGCCAGGTTTTTTACTCAGATGCACGTTCTTGTTCATGCTCAAAACTTACAACATTTCCATATCTGTGTAACATGAAACGCGGAACGTGAAAGGCTACAGTTGATGGAGGGAACCAATGAAAGCGGAAGAAGGATCTAGAGAAGGAAATGAAGGAATAGATATAAGTGAAGCACACAGCATTCACAAGTGAATTCACAGTGAGTTCATTCATAATGAAACCTCTTGGTTTTTTTTTGTAAAGGCTAATTTGACAAAACCTAGTAGCACATCTAAACAACCTTGTAAGTATACATGCACACAAAGTGATTTAGTACATGCAAAAAAAACAGCAACCGAACCAAACTTGCCCAATTTCCCAATTTCTTCTCAGCTTGGGAAATCTTTGAAAAGTAAGACAAATGACATACTACAGTTTTACGTCTTTAAATATCCTTTAATGTTATGAATAAATGATTTAGAGTCAGTGAGAAGGTGTCAAGGGGAACCTGCTGGCACCCTTGGTTGTAGAGTGGGAATTCCTTGGAGCGCCGAGCACCTAGGAAGGAGCAAAGCTCATTCTGACTGATACAGCACTTTTCTGAGATGTGAAGCTGGTTTTCCCTAGAGCACAAAGGGAAAGGCCCTCAGTCAGTCATTCAACTCACCAAAATAGCACAGAGAGAGTCTTA
Source organism: Dicrostonyx torquatus (assembly GCA_028555095.1). NCBI lineage: Eukaryota > Metazoa > Chordata > Mammalia > Rodentia > Cricetidae > Dicrostonyx > Dicrostonyx torquatus. The sequence goes on along the minus strand of JAQHUG010000306.1, from coordinate 1,367,607 downwards.
TTTAAATAGCAATGAGTCACTATAGGTTTCTTTTTTTGTTGTTGTTATTTTAATAGAAACATGCTATTTATGCCATCAATGTATAGAGGTCCCTGTGATTAACATTTTGTTTCTAGACACGAAATTCTTACGTGTCATGGTGCAGCATCAAATCATTGTCAAGGGGATAATGCCGGGCTTCCATTTAAGTCTTTCACTTCAGCTGTAAGTTGACAAACAAATGCAAAACCAGTCCTGATGCAAATAAATCATGAAAGTTGTGAAGCCTGAAGTTCTAGGTCTATGAGACTTTCAAGTTCCAGGGACATGGGGTTGAGGTTCTAAGTTTCAGTGAGCCTTTCATGGCTTAATTAGTAGAACAGAAAACCCTCCCTAGGAATTATGGTCAAGCTGCAGTACCATGAGTATTGTTGCTGCTAACTTAATTTTAGAAACTATCCCTTTCCACTTTCGTTTTAATTAACTAATTAACTTTGCCTTAGATTAACACTGTTATGAGGGCTTACTTAGGCTATCTACTAAACCACTTACTATCTCATGCATATCCATTGACCAAATTAAAACATGCCTGAATTCTAATACACTCCAGACGTTATCAGAGCATGAATGGCTCCAATTGTTTAGAGTCCACTAAGGGGTTCTTACTCTGTGTCGAAAGATGTGTGTGCCGCTCTCTCTTTAGAGTCTTCGGCTATTCTGTCTCACTGGATCCTTTTATTTTCCTAGGTAAAGATTCCTTTACAAAACCCAATCAGATTAAATCATGTCACATAGTTTTCCCCATCTGGAGTCTTAGAACATGTAATCATTTTGCACACATTCTTAGCATCTGTTTGTCTTACTTATTCATGTATTTACTAAGACCTGAACATTGAGAGGATCTGAGCTAGGTTCTATAGGCAAACATGAGTTGCTTACTACATACACACAATCTTTTCACATCTATTCAATGCTGTCTTGAATATATTTATATTTTCCTCAGTGCCTGACCCATAGGAAAACTCAAAAGAGTGTGATTTAGGATGGGTTGATCATGAATCTGTTAGGCAGCATGTTTCAGGGCTCATACACCACACAGCATTCACATGGGAGGATTCATAATGAAACCTGCTGTTTAAAACAGAACAAAACAAAGCAAAAGGATGATTTGAAAAAAACCCAGACAGTGCATGTGTGCAGCCTTTCTGTACACACACATACAGGAAGTGATTTAATGCATGCGAAGGACAGGGGCTGAACCAAATGCGCCCAATTTCCAAACTTCACCAGTTGGGAATCTTTTTTTAATTTTTATTTTTATGGAGCTCTACATTTTTCTCTGCTCCCTTCCCTGGAAAATTTTTTTTAAAGTAAAGCTTTATTTCCAGCACATAAAAGAAAATCTATTCATTCTGTTGGCCTCACTGCCCAGATTTGATCTAACACTTAGTCCTTAAAAATGTAAGAAGCATCTCAAAAATCACAGTTCAATTGAGTACCTACTCTGCAGCCATAATCCTTTCACATCCTGAGGATTCAGAGATCAAAGCAAACTAAACAAAGCAAACAGAGCAACAAGAAAGGCATCTTTGGGCTTATCTTAATCTCTTGAATGAATTCAGTGACTTGATGGAGTGCTGGGATAGAAATCTGCGGTAAACAGCAGTGAGGAAGAGTAAACTTTGTGAGAAATTGGGTCTCTAAGTGAAAGGTTCAAATAAGAGATTGTGCGTTTGATGCAGGGAGGTTCTGCATTAGAAACAGGACTCTTCCCCTGGGTACTGTGGGATCATCCCTAAGGACTTTCGGCTGTCCAGATATGCTCCAGGAGCTGCTCCTTCCCTCCACAGATGGCTTTGCTTGTGACCACTCTCTTCCTGAGCTCTTTCTAATGTCTTTGCTTTCAGACCTCTAGTGAGATAAACAGGGAAGAAGTAGCTCTTCTGTGTTCTCAAGAGCTGAGCCTCAGGGAGTCTTCAGTTCTCAGACTCCCACAGTGTCCTATCCATAGCTTCATTCATCAAACACTCAATAACTTTACTTATCAAAAGATTCTCTCGTGACTACTTTTAGAAAAAAATCATGTCACCCATCTTCCTTCCCAATCAATACATAGGTGTCCTCTACCTCTTCTCCCTCCTGGAACACAGGGAAATTATTATGTGCTTACAATAGATTCTTTCACCTTTTATACAGTAGCACAGATTGAGCAATTATTTTATGACAATTACTATGCTAAATTATTTAATATATATCTCATTAGATATTCACGGGGTTTTAAATTTTTATTAACATTCAGAAAATTTGCATAATATTTAGTAGTAGAAATAATTATTCTCAGCTCATAGATAAGAGAATAATCACAAATAGGTGAATAGAAGCAAAGTAAAGCCTTTAGCTGGCAAATTAATAGGTAGCGGAACAAAAATTTTGATTCACCCAGCTACACAAGCATTCAAAGACCTTTACTATTCAAACACAGCCTTCACGATAGCCAGTTTTCTTAGATATATATCCCATTTTTCTATAATTATTATTCACTATGATCATGGTGAATGTATTTCTGCCTTAGAGATACTGAGTTTTATTCTCTGAAATGAATAAAAATCACAAATATATGGATAGTCAAGTTGACGTCATTGAACATCTCAGCCTGTAAGTTGGAACTGGTGTTTTGTTCTGGTGAAGTGGGTTCTGCCTTGAAGAGTACTTTCTAATCTCAGCTCCAACCCTTAAAATCGGGAGCTATAGAGTGAACATCCAAACTCTTTGAGCCTCTACAGCATGAGAACATAAATATTTACCTCACAGGGTGACTGTGGTGCTGATTATGTGCCAAATTCCACATTCATGCAAAGTCAGCTTCCTCCCCTTAGTCATAGCGTTATCCCAGCTCAGGTCCACACACTGCACAATTCAGGTCACATGATGGCAAAGAAGATTCTGGGCTTCCTTCTTCAAGAAGTCAATTGTACAAGAACATTTAAGTTCAGAAGGGGCTAGATTACTTGCTGAATCCTTGCTCAACTCAAGGGATGCATGATCCTCCAAACTTCTTTTCATACTTTGGTGGTAGGTTTAAGAAGTGTTATCTGGGTATTTATTTTTGTTTATTTCTTTGTTTTTTATTTACTTGTTTGCTTTCTTTTTTTTGAAGGTAAACTTTCTTCAGAGTTTAATGTGCTTTAGGAGTTTGGCTAATTTTCAATTTTGTGTTGGGGTTCTGTGAGTGTACTTGAAGTCCTCTGTAATAAGTATAGTTTTAGCCTATGGAATTATTGTGAGTAAAGTGTGTAGGGATTAAATAATGACTTGATGGAGGAAGCCCTTTGCTCCCATAACATAAAGCTCCCTGGTGATAGAAGTATATGATCACATTGTTCGCCTTGGCTTTAGTCAAAGTTAACAAAGCAGAGATTGAGGAATACAGTCACAACTTCTCTCCTCTATACAGATTTCCTTGCTTGCCTCTTCTATTGTCTTCTGTCACAATGGGCCATGTCAGATTGTAAATGTTGCCAGAAAACATGATTCCCTGTTGCTTAAAGTGGCACAGAGAAAACTGTGAGCTAGTGATGCCATTTTCTTTGTTATCCATGTGCCCTTCTTAGTGCAAGCCTTAGAAAGAGAAAAGCCATGGCTGCAGACAAACGCTGAATCCATCACTGACCTTGTTCTCCCAAAACAAACAAGAACTGAAAACCAAAGCGCAATGAATATAATGAAATTCCCTATTTAAAATTAATTAGAATCAGCGCTTCGTAAGCAGGTCCCTCTTGTGTCTTGACATTATTCCATGTATTTTTTTCCTATCATAATTTAATGGAATCAAATCCTTAAGGCAAGTTTTTCTGATTTAGTAGGTGTGAGGTGGTGGGAAGTGCTGGTAGGTTGTTCTGTTTGTTGGTTTGCTTTGGTTTTTGTCAAAGTGGCACAAGTTGGTGTTATTTGGTAAGCAGGAACTTCAGCTGACAAAATGCCTCCATCATACTGGCCTGTGGGAAAGTCTGTGGAGCATTTTCCTCATTAGTGCTTGATGTAAAAGGATGTAGTCCATTGTGGACAGAGCTATTCTGGGCAGGTGGTACTAAACTGCAGAAAAGGAAAGCTTGGAAAGCTATAGGAAGCAATTCAGAGCCAGTGCTCCTCCATCCTGTCTGTTTCAGTTCCTGCCTTGACTACTAGGCTATGACCTACAAGTCAAATAAACTCTTTCCTTCCCAAGTTGCTTTGATCATAATGTCTATCACAGCATTTGAAATCTACATAGGACAAATTAGGACCAGAAATTCTGTATATCTAATGAACTCTCAAACAATGCTGAGAATTCTGGTTTAAGAATAATTTTATAGGCAGACATGGTGACACATGCCTTTAAATTCAGCACTAGGGAGGCAGAGCCAGGCAGAGCTCTGTGTGCTAGCCTGATCAATATATAGTGAGTTGCAAGACGGCCAAAGCTACATACAGAGACCCTGTCTCAAACAAAGCAAAACCACGCACAAAATAAACAAAAGGAATCCTTTTCTAGCTATCCTTTCATAGCCAGGAACAAAAATACACATTGTTATTATTAGCTGCATTAAAAGTGAGGAAACTGCAATGAAGAAAGGTTGGGTCATCTTTTCAGCATTACACAGCTTGCCAAGAGCACAAATGGGATTCAGACTCAAGGACAATGGAATCGAAATGCTACGTTCTTTCTACAGTAGCATGACAGATAAGCCATCAAGAGCTATCAAGTGGGTAATTGTTCCTACTCTTTGTTCTCTATTAGGACTTCAAGTTCAAGTCCACCTGAGGATAACATAATAACACTTACTTTGGAAGGCTTGACGTTGGCTGAATTTTTCAGTGTGTTTTCCACTCTGCCTTTAAGAGAAGTTTCAGTGTGTCTCAGAGATGAATAAAAACTGTTTATCTCTACTTTCTGACTTGGGGGCATACCTTTTTGCTTCACTCAAGCTAATGTTCAATATATAAGAGACTAGTTGTGATTCTGTACTCAGGTCCAAATAAGTCACTGCATCAGTATTAAATGGAAGTGCATGGTTAGCTAGCAGGGGGTGTTAAAAGACATGAGGAAATGATTTAGCATATATTTATTATTATATATTAGCATATATATCCATAAAAACTAAACCTGAAGCAAGCTGGATTTCCCTTGATTTGATAGAATTTCTGAGAAGAAGCATCACCGGGAAGGAAAGGTCTATTTTGGTTTATAGATCAGGAGATGCAATCGATCTTTGTTGAGAAGACACATCTACAGATAAGGGAAGCATGGCAGGGAGCAGGAGGCTGGCTGCTCACACTGCATCAGGATTAGGGCTATCATTGTTGTGATGAAACACCACAACCATAGGCAATTTGGGGAGGAAAGGGTTTATTTCACTCACAGTTTCACATAATGAACAGCTCACCATCCAAAGCAATTAGTCCAGGAAGTCAAACAGGGAAGAGACCTAAAGGCAGAAGCCATACAGAGGCCATTGAGGGTTGCTGCTTGCTGGGTTGCTTCCTATGACTTATTCAACTTGCTTCCTTATACAACCCAGGCTCCCCTGCCCAGAGGTGGTACTCCTCTCAGTGGGCTGGCTCTTCCCACATCTGTTACTAATCAAGAAGATGCCCCATTAGACATGTAATCACAGATCTAACTTATAGAAACAATTCCACACTCCACACCTTAACTTTCTTCTTTGCTGCATCCTACCATTTTTACTCTGTAGCCCTGCAGGGTCTTGGAAAGAGAGGGTAAAGTGCAGGACCAACTTGCTCTATTGATGAGAATCAGTCACACCAGTCAGTGCATTCTACTAGAGAAAAATCAATCATGACATTTGTTGATTTGGTCACCTCTGCCAGGGTATCTCTGTCCACTGGGTACAAGGCCATGGGTGGGAATGGATCGGGTCAAAAGTAAATTGTACTGCTCAGTGCACAGAGATTGCATTTTTCAGGACATTAAAAAGAGTCGATTGTTCCACCCTAAAAGACAAGAAAGTAGTTGTTTTCCTTTCACTGAATTATGAAATGTAAAAGAATGAGATGACTCAACATTCTCTTACAAGAGAAATCTAACTTTAGGATTTGCTTTAATCTAAAAGTATGTGAAATATCTGATGGCACTTAAGGAAATCTGAGCAAACTGACCTCAGTGAAGAATGTTAAAAGGTACCTTTGCAGAATGCTAGTGCAAACCAGTGCAAAGCACACGCAGGCTCCTGATATCTTTCCTGATCTTTTTTTTTTTTTCTCCTTCAAACTGCAAATCCCTGCATCAAAGCACATGTTATCTAATTTCCCCTTGGACGTTTCCAGAGGCTTTCATTTAATTGTATCCACTGCACTGATACTGCTTTGTGACTGCATCTCCAGGGAGAATAGTGCCAGACATAAAGGGAGTTGCGGGCTGAAAGGGGCAGACAGCCTTTAAACTCCAGGGCATTTTTGACCATCCTTCGTGATTCTAGAAAAGCAACAGACCCTATGTGTCAACTGTTTATAGACTCTCTCTCCTCCTTCTCTCCTCCCTCCCTGCCTTCCAACTCAACCTCCCAGCCCTTAGCCCACCCGCTCCTTTCCTGGCCACTAGGTGGCAAGCAGATTCTCTGGGCATCGTCCTTGGGAGAGTATTTGTGCTCAAGCTATGTGCACAGCTCTAAGTAGCCCTGATGAAAGACTGCCAGTGTGAACTTTTACAGAGTTTTATATTAACCAAGGCAATTTTTCTCACAAACAATGATAATAGTCGACACGTTAGTTCCCAGATATACACCAACTGAAGAAGGTTCCTAATGGACACACCAAAATTTTACCTCTTGGTTTTGCCATCATCATGGACATGACATGACATTTCCACACCTGTGGAAACAGCATGACATATTACAGCTGGAAAAAGTCAACGTTATTTCCATGAAGACCAATGCTATATTTAAAAATATTCATCTTAATCTTAAACAGTGAATAGTCTGGCCTAAATAGCCTCTAAATTCTCCTTTTTTCATGTTAGAAAGTTCTTTCCAATTCAATAGGTCATACTTCAAGGGTTTGTTCCCCGGAATCAAACTGTTATTTAATATCTTTTAACTACTGGAGATAGTGCACCCGGTCTCTTGAATATCACATTTACAACCTAGGAGGAGAAGGCTTCAGTGCATTTTGCTGGTGACTGCTTCAGAGAGGTGAGGAACTCACTTAGAGTGGCAGGCGACTAACCTAGGTACTGAACTCTGGAGATAAAGTTGGGAGTTTTGCCTTTAAATCTTCAGGAAAAGCCAAGGCTCTCTCTGAGGCTAGCACTGAAAAGTAAGGCACAAAACTGTTGGGTCCTGCTTCCCATCACCTCACTTCCCAAGGGGAACAAAGTATGTTGAAAAGAGCAGGCAGCCTTTATTAGTCATAGAAAATGATATGCAGCATTGTATATTTAAATGCTTAATACAAGAAAGAAAGGACTAGAATCAGCTAGTGGTTACTAAAGGAAAAGAGAGATGAATAGCGTTTGATAGTTCTTACAACTACTGCTCTATTTAAAACCAGTCTCAAAGATACTCAGCCAAAAGTTTAAATATGTCCAAGCTATATGAGGGAAGGTGGAGTGTCGTGGACCGGGCAAAGGTGATGGATGAGTGGCATAAGGCTGATAATGGTACCTAGCACAATGATCTATTTAGTGTTCCATAAACATTCACTGAGTCATTAACACAGTCCATATGATGATCAGCATTAGAAATACCATGTACAAATTAGGAAATCAAAAGACGATAAATTTAAGTAAAACTCCCCAAGATTGTATAGTTTAGTGTTGGGCCTTGAGTTCATGGTTGAGTAATTTGACTCTATAGGTCTTAGCCATGGCTACCAGAAATTAAAACAGGAAGGTTCTGTCAATAAAAATAGTGAAGTCTTTACAAAAATCAATAGAAGGTTGGTATCAAGAATGCTTTTGAAAGCTATCATTGCAGTAACAACATTCCAGCTAAGTATCCCCTTTGACTATCTCAACCAGCTGAAGAATGATTTACTGTCTCCTTTATTGTAAAACAGTGGGAGAGGGACCTTAGCAAGCCAAGTCTGCTTTTGCTTACCAGTCTTCTGTCTCCTTCTTCTCTATAATACAATCCAGCTAATGTTACCCCCAAAATGACCTAAATTGCTCATGAAAGCAAACACAGAGCAGGGGGACATGTTAGATTTGCGGCAGACAACACCAACTTGAAAATGACTAGAAGAAATGGCAAACCATGTTTTGTGAGGACAAAAAATTAAGCATGGGTTTCACTCCCATCTCTTATAATTTACTTGTATTTACTTTTGTTTCCAATAGAGACTATTTTTAACATTGTTCCTTAAAACATGTAGAACTCAAGGAGCTAGAGATATGGCTCAGTGGTTGAGAATACACACTGTTGTCTCCCAGGGTTCAGTTCCCAGTGCCAACATAAGGCAACTCACCACATCCAATAACTTTAGTTCCAGGAGTTCCAAAGCCTCTGACTACTGAACGCACCTGCACTTACATGCACATACCCATGTACAGACACACACATACACAATAAACACAATTAAAAGAAAACAATTCTATTTAAATGTTTTTAATGTTTTTT
>JAQHUG010000306.1:1294148-1356097 GCA_028555095.1 Dicrostonyx torquatus | reverse complement strand
CAAGAAGATTTCTTGACAAGACTTGCTTGGACAATGGAGTGAGATCCTGTATTTAAAGAATGCACATAACTTTTGCCCATTCACTGAGTAGATTGTAACAACACAACACATAGAAGATGCTATGATTGAGGTGTCTTGCATTGGATTATGTGTTTTCCTACCACATTAAATTGTGAGCTCTTTAAAAGCTCTTCTTGCCCTCCATCACCAGCAACTAGAAAGTGTCTGCTTCTAGTAATTTCTCTCATCAATATGTGTTCAGTGACCAGCAGCAATTCACTTCCCTTGTATCTTGGAAATAACTCCAGATGGTGAATCTGTACTCAATAGTAGCTCAATTTCCAAAAGAATAAGTCATTCTTCCTTTTATAAAATTAATTAGTGGATAATTATTCTTTACAATTTCATGCATATATACAATTTATTTTTGCTATGTTCCTTCCTATCATCCTCTATTTTCTATCCCCTACCCTTGGTTCTTGCTTAGCATTACCTCCCATACACCACTCAAGCATATTTCCATCTGCCTCTGGACCTGTGACAGGAAATGTAAGTAGATCTCATAGGTTATAGCTACAGATAATATACTTAAGGTATTTTGTTTTGGAAGGAGAAAGGTTTGGAAATGATTAACTGAAAGATTTGTCTCTGTGATAATTGAACTATCTTAGTGGAGATATAATGTCTGGCTGATCTTGATGGATTGCATATAAAACACTCCCATTATAAAATGAATCAGTGTTCCTGAATACTGTGATTACAGTGAATTTTAATTTGTATTTGATATTACTAGTCTCATTCATTGCCACCTAAATTTTATTAAAACATTTTTTGTCAATTGATGGAAGTTAAATAGATGGTAAGGTAAACTGTCAGTAGATTTTTTTTTCCCTCCAAATACTCAGTGTCTTTAGAAATAATTCTTGTCTCATGTACAGATAATTTATAAAATAAATTTAAAATTTGGGCAAGTGGTTTGTGCCTTTAATCTGAACACTCTGGAGACAAAGGTAGGCAGATCTCTGAGTTCAATGCCAGCCTAGTCTACAAAACAAGTTATAGGACATACAGGGATACACAGAGAAATTGCATCTCAAAGAAGGATACAAAGAAAGAAAAAAGAGAGGGGGAGGGAGGAAGGGAGGAAGGAAGGAAGGAAGGAAGGAAGGAAGGGGGAGGGAAGGAGAAAGGAAAGTAAAAGAAAAAAGAATTTTTTAAAAAAGTGCATCTTGGGGTGGCATGTCTAGAACACGCAGTCATAAATAACTCTTTCAGAATATAAAACTTTAAATAAGAGAAAAGTAACTCTTAGGCATAATTATGTGAGTTAGCAATTCTGTCTTTTGCTGGGTGGTGGTGGTGCACACCTTTAATCCCAACATTCAGGAGGCAGAGGCAGGTGGATCTCTGTGAGTTCAAGACCAGCTTGGTCTACATGAGCTTGTTCCAGGACAGGCTCCAAAGCTACAGAGAAACCCTGTTTCAAAAAACAAAACAAAAAAAAAAATAAAAGAAAGAAACAAAGCAAGCAATTAATTCTGCCATTCCCTCTTTGGTGCAGATAGAAAAGATAGAAAAAGGGGAAAATAAGAAATCCCATTCTCCAGCTTTCTGTGAAAATTAAGTTCTCTATCTTTCTTTAGTCATTCAGCTATCTTTTTTTCTGTTTCATTTTCTGTGGCATGCTTCCCAGGCCTCCCCACTCACATAAAAAGCATTTGTAGTTCTTGTATTTTGTTAGGTGGTAAGCATTCTGCTGTATCTGGCGACTGGTGCAAAAATAAAGGAAAGGGGGCTAGGGAGACGATTCCACTGGTAAAGTGCTTGAGACCCCACCACCCATGTAAAAAGCTGGGCATGGCAGCATGCACCTGTGATCCCAGTGCTAGGGGCAGGAGTGGGGCAGGACAGAAGCAGCCCTGAGCACACTAGCTAGGCAGATATTCAGTTGATGAGCTCCATGTCTGAAGAGAGACTCTGCCTCAAAAAGTAAGGTGGGAAATGATTTAGAAAGACAGGGGAATGCCAGCCGATGCCCTCTGCATGCATGTGCACATGTACTGCCAACATACACATAATACACACACAACACACACGTAACACACAACATACATAACACACAGACATAACACACACATAGCACACATGTAACACAACGCACATAACACACAAATAGCAACACATAACACAGACATATAATATACACCTAAAACACATATGGGGGGGAACAAACGCTCATTGAGCTCTTTCAGAGTACTATGTACTATCATTTACTTTCTGCGGCCCTGCAAGCCATCATTTATATCTGTGCAAGTTGAGGCTGAGAAAAAAAATGAAATATACATTCTAGCACTGTATGCATTACAGTAATTGGCCGAGTTTGAACTCACAGCTGGCTCTCGTATTCTTTGCACCATGTCTCACGTTTCTCTTAGTTTAGCTGTGCTCTAGTCGGTTTGAGAAAAGAAACCTGGTATTATTTTCCATTCTCAATTTTGTCTTTTGAAGTTTCCATTGGAGGTAGCATGATGACAAAGGACAAACTGAATACGCTTTCTCCTTTCGTAGGTATTTTAACACGTCACAGCAGAACAGAAACACAGTGTGGACCCTCTGCTGCATTCTCGCTCCTAAGTCTAGGTGTTCTGAAAAGACACCCATGGTCCTCGGCCCCTATTAAGCCACTTTCTTTGAAGAACTCGATTATCATTACACTGTCTGTTTTTAAATGTTTTCTTATTCTTCTTCTCCTTCTTCTCCTCCTTCTCCTTCTCCTTCTCCTTCTCCTTCTTCTTCTTTTTCTTCTGTTAGTCTATGATTGGAATCATGTGAACTTCCATAATTAAAATTCATGACCTTTATTTGATTTTACGTATCATTGTGCATATCAGCCACAGTTCCCCCTCTCTACCCTTCATCCCTTCCCCCCCCTTCTACCCACCGCTCAGAAAGGGTAAGGCTTCCCATGGGGAATCAAGAAAGCGTGGCACACTCGGGTGAGGCAGGACCAAGCCCCGACTCTGAAGTGTCAAGGCTGAACAAAGCATCCCACCATGCAGAATGGGTTTCAAAAAGCCAGCTCAGGCACTGGGGATAGATCCTAGTCCCACTCCAGGGTTCCCACAGACAGACCAGACTACGAAATTGTCGCCCACATGTAGAGCGCCTTCTTCTGTCCCATATAGGATCCCCAGTTGTTGGCCTAGAGTCCATGAGTTCCTGCAAGTTTCTATAATGACTTTTTTTTTTTTTTGGTTTTTTGAATCAGAGTTTCTCTGTAGCTTTGGAGCCTGTCCAGAACTTGCTCTGTAGTCCAGGCTACCCTTGAACTCACAAAGATCCGCCTGCCTCTACCTCCCAAGTACTGGAACTAAAGGCATGCATCACCACGACCTGATTTTATAATGACTTTTTTCTATGTTTATGACAGATATAACAAATTCTTCTACTTTTCATTCTAAAAAATCACCATGCTTAAACTGTCTTTATCTTCAATTTAACCAGTATTTATCCACGTGATAAAGATTATACTATTATATTCTTAACCAGTTTTACCTCATTTTCTTTTTTTTTTTTCTCTCTCTCTCGTGTGTGTATGATGGGGTGTGGTATATTGTAGTGGTTACTTTTCTATTCCTTTGAAAGACACTCCAATGCAACCAGTAAAAGAAAGCATTTATTTGAGGGCTTTCTTAAAGTCCAGAGACTGAGTCCATGGTAGGGCACATCACAGCGGGCAGACAGACACAGTGCTGCAGCAATAGATAAAAGCTTGCATATTAAAACAAAAACCACCGGGCAATGTAGGAACACAACACACAAGTGGGAAGAAAGACACACAGAGAGGAAGAGAGACAGAGACACAGAAACAGTGATCGCTGGCAAGAGAATGGGCCTCTAAACCTCAAGGCTGACATCAGTGACACACTTCCTCTTTCAACAACGTCATCCCTCCTATTCTTCCTACCTTTTATAACTGCATCTTGTACCGCACCTAAGGATAAAACTTCTTCATAAAGTGGACTGCTGATATGCACATCAAACAGTTCTCATGCTCGGCTATTTCTACAAAGCGTTTATTGATCATGGAAATCTTCCTCATCCCTATCACCCGTTCCACTTTACGTCTTTGAAAAAGCCATTCTTCACTGTGAAGTACACAGAAGCCCTAAACACGCTGCCTACATTGATGGGTACCACTAACTTAGATGCTGTTATACATAGATACTCTTGCACGTATGCATACTGTGAGAAATTAGTCTTTAAGCTATTACGCATACTATGTGGTATTTTATTTACATTTTAAATTTTATGTTTAATCTTTCAGCTCTGTACATTATGTTGGAATAGTCTTTCCCAATTTATTGCTTTTTGTTTTGTTTTTGTTTGTTGAGACAGGGTTTCTCTAGTTCTATCTGGCCTGGAACTCACTACATAGACCAGGCTGAACTTGAACCCAGCGATCCTCCTGTTTCTGCCTCCCAAGGGCTCAGATTGAAGGCGGGTACCACTGCACCCTGCACTTTCTCATGCTTTTGAACGCTGTAGGCTTTTTATCAGATTATTTTCTTAAAAGTAATGAAGATCTTTTTTTATCTAAACTCCAGTCAAATTACAGGAAAAGTATTAGCACATCAAATTCTTTTCTGAAGATACAACAAATATTAGTGTAACTGAATATAGGATAATTTTGTTGAACTTTAACTAAATTTTAGTACTCTGACTTTTATGTCTATTCGCTAGTACATCTGAAAACTATATACTGAGGATGTACTGTGTACCTGGAAATGCTCTAAGCATAAAGGATAAAGTCACGAACCAAATAAAATCATAGCTCTCACCGACTATCAGCAATAAAGACAATAACACAAATAAAGTACAAAACATTAATCTCTAAAGAAAATGAACTCCTGTGAGATAGTAGAGTGAGGTAGATTGGGAATTACTTTGTATACTCTTCTAGAAGGATTCATGAAATCCTCAGTGAGTAAGCCGAAAGAACAGAGGTGGGAAGTAAGAAACAGAGCATAAGGAGTTCTCAGAGTCACAGAGTCTTGACAACAAGGAAGGAAAACTCGAAATGATCTTGATGCAGGAACAAGACTGAAATCTTAAGACGTGAGCAAACTGTCTACTGTGGGTGATGCAAAAACAGGAAATGGTGGTAACCGAGTATGGTGTCTTGGTGGCGAACTGGGTGAGGTCTCAATTTTATATTTTCTCCTGTCTGTAACAGGAACTTCCTGAGAGTTTCAGATGTTACATGAAAGGATGAATATATTAGAAAGTAGCTGGTGTTTGTAGATGGAATTGACATAAAAGAGAAACGAGAAAAGTGGATGTTGGGTGTATATCATAATAACGGGTGAAATATTACACTGCTTCCCCCTAGCTGGTGCAGTCACAGGACTTTACGACCGATTGGATGTGTTATATAAAGGAGAAAGTGGAGAGTTAGGGTTTTCCATGTAAATAAGAGGATTAAAACAATGTAACTTAGCTTTGTGGGAGGAAAGATTTGGAAAGGAAACATCAAGGATTGGGCTTGGATCCATTAATAATGTGCTCTCTGAATTCAAAAGAAAAGTGAATGGTGAAGATTGCAACAAAAAAAAATAAGAGCAATGTTAGGAGAGACATGAGCTTTTGGGAGTTTTTTTGTTTGTTTGTTTTTTGTTTTTCGAGACAGGGTTCTCTGTGGTTTTGGAGCCTGCGCTGGAACTAGCTCTGGTAGACCAGGCTGGTCTCGAACTCACAAAGATCCGCCTGCCTCTGCCTCCCGAGTGCTGGGATTAAAGGCGTGTGCCACTACCACCCAGCGCCATGAGCTTTTTGTACGATGGAAACCAGCTGTGAGCACAAAGGTGAACAGACAAACACGTATGGAAGAAAAGATGGAATTGGTTCAGAAATTTCAAATATCTGAAAAAATGGGTAAAGACCAGAGAGTTTGGGTGTGAATTCTAGTTTGGTGGAATAAAGAATAAAGACCATAGATACTGAAATAATGTGGAGGTGTTGGTATCACTTGAGCTTCTGGAGACTTGATTGTTAAGATATCATAAAAGGGAAAGGGGGTTCAGATATAAAATAGTGGCGAGCAAACCTAGTCACAGAAAAGTCAAGATAAATAGCTGAGAGTTTTCATGTAATGTGCAACCAGATCGGTAAAGAGAATAAGGAAACAGTGTTACTCCCATCTCTTCTAGAAAGTTCTTTCTCAAAGTTCAGGCAGAGGTAAAAATGACATTTGTTCACCCATCTTTCATTATCAGATCCTAGATTTCATAACATAAACTTTAATAGAATCTTCAAACTGACATGCTGATGAGATTCTCATAGCCAAAAATTACGTTGGTATCAACATCACTGTGAGCATCTAAGTCTCTTCCAAGGTTGCATGTGGTATGGGTTTCACAAGCAAACTCGCTTGCTTGTTTATGCAGCTCTCATATTCCTACCCAGATCACACTGCGTATCTCTAAACTGCTTAGTCCAGACATAGGCAAAAATCTTAGAGCGTGGCAGCGTCACAGACACTCCGACACCAAGACTATGTCACCCTGAGTACATAGGCTGGTGTTGACCAGTATGTGATAAACCGGCCCCCTAGAGGGCAGCAGAGACCCGTTCAATTAGAGACTTCCAAAGCAGGTGGGAGGGGCTTTATGGGGCCCGTCCCTGTTGGAGACTCTTGAGAAAAGTACACACATTTAAGGACAAAGAACCAGGGAAAGGCCTATGAATTTAAGCAGTTCAGCATTATAAAGGGAGAAGGAAGGGATTATAAATTGGTGACCAGGCATCGATAATAAATAGAGAGTGGTAGGCTAGGTGCTGGCAAAGGAAACCAAATCCCTCTGCTTGGTGAATGCTGCCACCCCGGCAATAGTAATGGCTACCACTTGCTGATTGAACATTATTCACCACATTGTCTGCCGAGGTTAGATGACATTTTTAAACTGCAGCACTAGGAATGTAGCCGCGTGTAGAAAGGGTGAACACAGCTTGAATTCCACCATAACTTCAGAAAGAAACGTGAATAGAATACTGTCCTTCCCCCAGGTGACAGCTCTCCTTATAGGAGACCCAACGTTGTAAATAACATCAATAAAGAGTTGTGGGAAATGTAAACTTTTGTGGGAGACATGAAAGTGTACAAAAAGGGGGGAGGGCGAAGAATCGCGCGAGAAGGAGCATGAATGTTGTCAGCGAATGCTAAGATGTGCCGATGCTAGCGGAGGCCCTTGTTTTCTTCTTTTTTCTATCCCTGCTAATGCTGCTAGTCATTTCCTGAAATTATCTACCATCTCCACCATCTTTTTGTTTCTCATCCTCTTATTCATTTATGCAGGACATTTTTTTTATTTTTTGGAAACCCAGAAGAATGTTGATCGTTGTGGATGCTAGGATACAATGATGTCTCTGACTTCAGGGGATTTAGAAAACTTTGATTTGTGGAGAACAAGACAGTCATGTGCAGGAAAGTAAGCGTATGTTTGCCACCATATCCCTGTGTACCTCATCCTCCTTCTAGAAATAAAAGAGGAAAAAACTAGGCCTTTGGGTCTACTATGCATCATCCACCTGAAGAGGTGTCAGAAAAAGACTGTTTTAATCTCTTCACTGAATGTAGCTTTTCATGCCCCTTACACAATTAGCACAATTATTAGTACAATTATACACAACACACCTCTCACGCCAGAGTAGAATCTACTTCCATTGCAGCATTTTCCGTTTTAATTCTGAGAGAGTGGTTTTACAACACCAGATAAAGAGGTGTTGCCAACTTCACAAAAATCAGTGTTGTCCAACTGGGCATCTGTGTTGGATTTGTTTGACATCTCAACTAGATTCTGAATTCCTTGATTACAGAAGTCATAAAGAACATTTTCTTCACTCAACCACACAACTGGTATCTACTATGAAAGGTACACAGCACTTGTCTATGTATATTAGATGGTCAGCAACACCTAGTGTGAATCCCAACATCAACATTTATTACTTCCGTGAGCTGTAATTCTCATGCAAATAAAGTTATTTTATTTTATTGCGGGATGTCTGAGACAGTGTACAGAAAGCCCTAAAATACTGCCTGACCTCGTTTTCTTCATCTTTTTCTTATGATTTCATAAGCACTGCCTTTGATTTTTTTTTAAATTGGTTGTTCGTTTCCTATTAGTTATCTCTTTAGTAATTACAGATCCTCTCTTTAGTCTAAAGTTCTAGAACACAGACCAAATGTGTGTCCTGGCTTGGTCTTCTCTAATTGTCCAACATTGAGCAAGTTATTATACTACTCTGTCTTGTATTTATAGAATCTCTGTAAAACGTCAATCTTATGAGAGAAGTAGTTTTGTTCCCGTTCCTCAAAGAAGAAATAAAATGGCATATGCTGTTCAAAATCATACAAATATGTGGATATCCCACTTTGCTTTCCACTGCTGGGATAAAACATCTCAGCCAACAGCGACCTGGGATTGGAAGAATTGTTTCATCTTACACGACAATATGTCATTGAGTGAAGTCAAGGCAAGAACTCCAGCAGAA
Source organism: Dicrostonyx torquatus (assembly GCA_028555095.1). Lineage (NCBI taxonomy): Eukaryota > Metazoa > Chordata > Mammalia > Rodentia > Cricetidae > Dicrostonyx > Dicrostonyx torquatus. The sequence goes on along the minus strand of JAQHUG010000306.1, from coordinate 1,347,547 downwards.
CAGGAAATTCAGTGGAACAATACCTTAAAATAGAAATCACCGAAGAACGCTGCCCATTAGCTTGCTCCCAGGCTCATGTTCAGCTACTTACCTTATAGGGCTCAGCCCCATGTGTCTAGGGAATAGCACCACTCAAAGTGGGTTGGACATTCCTAAATTAACTATAAGTCAATAAAATGCCTAACGGACATGTCCATAAAACAGTCTGAAGGAAGCATGTCTGTAGGTTTGGGAGTTATGTTTCTTTGTTCTTATGAATACCACATCATTCATAAGAGATATGAGTGTCTGGGAATTTTTATTATTTACAAAGAGTCATGGAAAGAATCCCCAACATACCAAAAAGGCACCAAAGGCAGTGAATGCCCCTGTGTTAGTCACATTTATTCATGATTCACACTTATATTCCTAAATACCCATACAGCTAGTTCCTAGTTTAGTTAGGGTTTCTATTGCTGTGAGGTGACACCATGACCATGGCAACTCTTATAAAGAAAGATGTTTAATTGAGGTGGCTCACTTACAGTTCAGAGGTTGAATCGATTGGCACCATGGTGGAGCACGGTGGTGTGCAGGCAGACATGGCACTAGAGAAGTAGCTAAGAGTCTTACATCTTGCACACAACAGGAAGTCAACTGTGACGAGCAAAATTTAAGCAAAAGAGACCTCAAAGCCTGCCCTCACCACGACACACTTCCTTCTTACAAAGTCACAACAACTTCTTCAACAAGGCCATACCTCCAAGACTAGCAATCCCTGTGAGCTCATGAAGGTCAATTACATTAAACTACCACAGTACCAGACATATAATTGGAAGGAATCAATAAACATTAGTGAATGTTTCCTTGAGTGTCTCCATTATGAAATTAAAATTGTCTGCTTTCTACCTAATGTGATAAACGTTCCAGTTATAGTAATAGGTTTTCACTTAAAGGGAACAAATTGAGAAAATTCGAGTGTTACAATTGTGTGCCATCACCATAAACCATAAAATATCATCCTAAAGCCAGGAAAACCTAATTCTCTTAATTAAAATGACTTTCTTAAAATGATGAAAAAGAGAATAGAAAGAAGCAGGGCATGGAAGCCTAGTCCCAGACCTATGACTTTTGTCTGTCTTCTGGGTACCACGGCATCCAGCTGATCCTTCTGGATACTGTTTGGGAACCAGGCATTCTTCCTTCCCACGGCCTTCCTTGCAGGCTTAAGCAGCTATGGTAACAAGAACCACAGCTCACCTTTCCTTGGCCTTCACACCTCAGGTACATACATGGACTGAACATACCAAAATCTCCTTCTCCTATCCCTATCTTGCCATGTTTTAATCAAAATAAAATGCTTTTTAAAACACAGGAGAAAAGAAAAAAAAAGATGATGATGGAGCAAAGGTACAAACACCAATGAAGAAGTTTACAAGAAGTGATGAAAGCATTTTGAAAGCTAACACAGTTTCCTGTTTCCCTTAGACTATGTAAAGAGGAAACAATGGTCCAGGTAATATTTGTAGCTATCATTTCAGTAGGAAGCAATACATATCATGGTTACCAGGCTGGTGATTTTGAGCAAATTATTTAATTTCCCCATGTCCTAGGATTTTCTTATTTATAAAATAGGAGCAAGAATAGTAGCTAGTCAATAGTGTTTGACAAGGATTAAATCAGATTTGAGTATGTCCTTAGAACAGGGTGTGTTGTATTCTAGGTGCTTAATAAATAATAGCTCATGTGGTCACTATAACCCCGGGTTCTTCTCACTCCCAACCCTTTCTGTTTATTTATGTACAAATATAAGGATAAATCCCCACTGAGAAACAACTCATTTCTATTAGAATAACACATTTTCTTTGAGCGTGGTCCTGCTATTGTGGAGCTTATCCCTCTACGTAGTATTTACCTTCAGGCTGAAACATTTCCCTACATGAATATGATGTATATTTATAAAGCATCTTGGGACTAAGCTTCTAAATCCATGTCTTCAAGACTTCTCTTGACCGTGAGACAAATGGCAATGATGAAGGAAAACACACAAAAAGGCAATCACTTGAGAAGTTATTTATCTGAAAACTGTTCTCATTTTAAGTGGGATTAAACATCGGTCTTTGGGAATTCTCTGGAAGCTAAATGAATGAAAGACTTCATTCAGTATAAAATTTAATACATTTCCATAGTGTTTGTACTGTAATTTAAATAGTTTAATTTATTAAACTGCTCTCTAGTGGTCTGTTTGTCTTTGTTTAAAGTTTTTTATCATTTTTATAACACTAAAAAAGAAAATATTTGTGAAAAGAGCTTACACACATCTATTGAATTATTTCCTAAGAACAAGTTCCCTTGGCTAGAATTATTGGGTCAATAAACCCATTCTTTACGTTGCGATTGCTTAGTTGCATTGCTTCTATACCTGCTAACTTCTGCCTTCATTTGTTTTATTACAGAACACAAAATAACATGTTCCTTGACACTTTTTTAATATTTTCAAAGTTTGTGATTACCTCTGATGTTCTTTTGTGATATTATTAATCATGCTCATCTTTTGTTTTTAAGCTGCAATGAATGAAGTCAGTATTTTACATCTTGGCAAAAGATTTTTTGTTTGTTTTTGCTTTGTTTTGTTTCTATGTCCCTGAGTTTATATTTTTTTTCATTTTATCTTTATCTTGAGAATTTCATACATTTATACAGTGAAATATGGTCATATTCTAGCTTCATTTCCGCCTCCTATTTTCCTCATATTCCCCTCTACATGAATAGGTATGGAATCTACACAATTTATAGAATATTTGGTAAGTCATTCTAAAGTATTTCCTCATGTATGAATATACACAATTTTAAGAACCAGAGAGTTACTCTGCAGTGCTACACATGTGACAACTTTTTAAATTGGGCCTTACTCCTTCTAAACTGGAGATCATTAATACTTTTCCATGTGTCTTCATCTATAATTTTTCTCTCATCAACTTTACTTTGAAGTGTGGTTTGGACTTCCTTTGGCACTCCTGAAAAAGTTTTGGAGGTTTTGCAGTCTTGCATCCCTCGTCGCTGTCTTGTCTTAGGATACCGTGCTGGTCCCATATTGCTTATATTACCAGTTCTCCTCAGTAATGCCTCTTTTGAACATTGCAGATTTCTTGCTTTTCTGTCTAAGTTATCCCTAGGGGATGGACTGGCATTTTGTTTGTATGTTAAAAGGAAGCCTGGAGAGTAGCTTTTCTTCTTCTTGGCCATTATGTAGTCAAATTTGACCTTTAGAAAAAAAAATCAATTTATACTGTGCTCAAAACCTAGGCCAATTAAGCCCACACTGCTGCCTTCATATATGACCTTTCTGGTATCTCAAATGCATTATCAGACTACTCAAATAAGTTTTTCTCAGCACAGAAAGAGGGAAGAGTAAGATGTCAGCAAAGACCCTGAGATTTGGATGGAAAAGCTCTATTTCCAGCCCCATTTCTAAATCTTACCAACTGTGAGGCCCTGGGTAGAAAGCTGGAAGAGAAGCTTTTTAGCCACAGGCTCTTAGTTTGAAAGGTGGGAAGAAGCTGGAAGAGAAGCTTTTTAGCCACAGGCTCTTAGTTTGAAAGGTGGGAAGAAGCTTTCTGAAGGAATCACATGGTACAGGAAAAGCTTCTTAGAAAACTGCAAATGTTCCTCAAAAGCACAGGACATCACAGTTTATCTCACCTCTGGACAGCCTAGATCCAAAGCTAGGGTGGCTCTAAATGGCAGAATCATCATCTATATAAATTTCTTAGCATTGTGGCTTCTGTTCCACGCAGTCCTGCAGCTGCTCAGTCCCAAAGAAACACACAGAGGTCTACATTAATTATAAACTGGTTGACCTATTAGCTTAGGCTTCTTTTAGCAGCTGTTGCTCCTTCCTTAGCTATCAAACAATTCAAAGACAATAACATACAGACTCTATGTGTAATTTCCATCTTTATTGGCTTTATTTAAAACTCTATTTCTTTTATTTTTAATTTTTGTTTCTTTGAGACAGGATTTCTCTATGTATCTTTGGCTGATGTGGAATTCACTCTGTAGACCAGGCTGTCCTTGAACTCATAGAGATCTACCTGCCTCTGCCTCCCAAGGGCAGGGATTAAAGGTGTGTGATACCACACCCAACTACTCTCTTTTTTTTTAAAAAAAAAAAAAAGGACTTTATCCTTTTTCTTTTATCTCCCATGCCTACATATACTTTTAAATACACTGTAAACTGCTTACTCATTTTTTGTCTGAATATATCTTTACTATATATCTATTTTTTTCTGACCACTTGAGTATTTAATTTGCTAAGCAATATAACAAGGATTAAATCCATGGCTTTGACAGCTGGATTCACCCCATTCCTTAGCTTTCTGAGAGTCTAGCTTCAAGGCAGAGGTATTGTCCAGAGCCATGTTTGTTGCCACAGCTCTATGGAATTTTAATGTCCCTGCCACCACTAAGAAGCAGGGTGTTAGCTGTTCAGAAACACCATATAAGTGTTTGGTGATGAGGCCTCTTCAAAGAGCTGCAAGGTTTTTACAGCTAAAGCTGAGTCAGGAAGCCTCTCTTAAATGAGATGCACTTGCTTCTATCAAACAGAGTCCACCTGAGACAATGCTGCTACCAAGAAGCTGTGCTTAACTCTGTTCTTTTGTGTCTAGCATTCCTTCCCAAACTCTCTCAGGTTTTATGTGGATACAGTTGTTCCTATTGGCACCATTTGTTGACAGAGGTTTCTGTCCTGCCCAGTTCTGCAGCCATTCAGTCCCAAAGACACACACAGAGGTCTACATTAATTAGAAACTGGTTGGCCTACTAACTCAGGCTTCTTGTTAACTCTTGCATCTTAAATTAGTCCATAATTCTTGTCTGTGTTAACCATGTGGCTTGGTACTTGTTATCAGTGAGGCATTCTCGTCTCGCTTCCTCTTGGTCTGGGTGATTGCAGACTGAGACTTTCATCTTCCCAGAATTCTCTTGTTCTGGTCACCCTGCCTATACTTCTTGCCTGGCTACTGGCCAATCAGCGTTTTATTAAACCAATACAAGTGACAAAACCTTTAAAGGGTACAAGACCAATGTCCCACAGCACACTATTTTCATCCTTTTTTTTTTCCTGGTTTCCCTGCATACTCCATCAACTACTTGGTGGTCTTAGTTGTACAGACTATTATTACAGAATGATATTATCACAACTGAGCAGCTTATGAGCAAGATTTGCTTCTCACTGTTCTAAAGACTGACTGAAAAGATCAAGACCTTCCCACATCCAACATCTGGTGGGTGTCAATTATTTTTATTAATATAGTCTTTGAAAATTTCATATATAAATACAATCTATTTTGATCTCATCCATCCCTCACTGCCCCTCTCCAACTCTTCCAAGATATCTTTACCATGGCACTTTCCCAAATTCATGCTTACCCTCTAATATTTTTTGTTCAGTAAGAATGATATAGTTTATGATTATATCATTCAGTAAAAAAGACAAAAAATCTAATTTTTCAGTGTTTCCAAGTTCCTGGCATGTTATTCTTTAGAAATTCAGTTGTTTGAAAGTACTCTTACATCTGATAAATTTTGTTCTTCAAGCAAAATTTTAGCTATCCAAATGATAAATTGTAAAGATTTTGAAATAATCATAGCTTTAATTTTTATAATTTCTTTTGTATGTGGCCTCACCAGGTGGAAGTGGGAGATCGTCTGTAGTCTCTACTTTAAGGACATGAATGCCATTCATGAGAGATTCAGCACATCACTGCCACCCTGTAGATTAGGGTGTCATGCACTTTTGAGGAGTTACATACATTTGCTGTGCAAATCTGCTCAATTCTTTCACTCTTAATTTCTCACAATTCCAATCTTATCCATTCTACTCTCTTTGATAATTACTCTTACTTCATTGATAACTCCAAAAGCCCTTAACACGAATTGATAGGCATCCCTAATTTGTGCCTAAATATGTCTCCATAACTTGATTCTCCTATTATTCATGCATTTATCCTGGCCTTCCATTGACAAACATTATCACCCATAAATAACGAGTTCAGCAGTGTCATAAGAACAGGGAAGGTAGCAGTAATTAAAAGTAATCAAAACCCATGCTGTCATAGAGTCTACCTTTTGTTAGAGATTTCACTGAGAAAAAGACACAGTATATTAAAGAACTAAATAAAAATCATTTGTATTGCATACCTATTCCTGATGAAGCAGTAACAGTAACACTATGGAGTAGGACTTTTTCTTTTAGATGAGGGGGATGTAGCAGAATGTACTAACTTTTGAGCAAAAGGGTATGGTAATTATCAAGTAATAAAAAAAAAGTATGCTCTGCCTTCTTTTTTCTGCAATTGTTTTACCTCAAAACTATACAAAATTTATTTCTTACTTCAGACATCTTCATCTTTTTCTTATTCTTTGTCTCTTAACCCAAATCTATATAACTGTTTCAGTTGAGCTTGGCTACAGTACAGTAGTAGGATGTTATCCTAGTATGGGTAGGTCTTGAGCAACAATGTCCAACACCACAAAATAAAGCAAAAAAGACAAATAATAGCAACAAAGTCTTGATGAACATTTGATAATCCTCCCTCACTAACTGAGATAAAAATACTTTCTGGGATGGTGTGTGTGTATGCCTGTGTGTTGGAGGCCTGGAATCAACCTAGAATATCATTGCTCAGGGGTTGTCCACCTTGTTTTCAGAGACAGGGTTTCTCAAAGACCTGGACTCACAGATTGGGCTAGTCTAGAGAGCAAATGAGTTTAAGGCATCGTTCTCTTTCTGCTTTCCCAGTGTTGAAAGTGCAGTATGTGCCACTATACTCCACCTCCTCAGGATTTAAACTATAGTCATAAATCACTACTTACAGTTTTTCATATGGGTGCTGGGATCTAACTAAGGTCTTCATGCTTGCATTGGACACATTTTATCAATGACCAACTCCACCACCTCTATAATTTTTCTGTGACATTGAGTGACTTCACCTCTAAGTGCATCGAACGCCCCCCCCACTCAAAAACTTGCTGTATTTGTATTTTGTTGACTAAGGAAGATTCTTTCTTTCCTTATCATCGTTCCCAGTTCTGCCACACTTATTTTCTGAAAAAAGGAGAAGTTAGTTGAAGAAAGCATAAATTTGTTGTACAATTGGGATAGATTTATAATGATAAATGATGTATTCTGGAAGAATGTATTCTTATCTATTTACTCTTTAAACTTAGTCTCCCTCCCCGTTAGTGCCATTTCCATAGTAAAGTTTCAAATTTTTCTACATAAAATTATTTCAGTATGAACAAGGGTGCATCTCAACAGCAAAACAAGTGATTAAAATATATAAGGCCTTAAGTTCAAACAAGAATGCATGCATGCACACACACACACACACAGAGAGACAGAGAGAGAGAGAGAGAGAGAGAGAGAGAGAGAGAGAGAGAGAGAGAGAGAGAGGTGTGAGCGAGAGGAAGAGCAATGTAAGGCCAAAGAGCTAGTGAGAAAGAGGCAGACACAGGACCTTTTCCCAGCAATAAAATTGTAGCTATTTAAAAATGTTAATGTTTATGAAGAATCTAAACAACTGGTCATTAACCTAAAAGAAGATTTTTAAAAATATCTTAAGATCCCTTTGTAGGAACTGTAAGGTCATAATATATTTAGTACTCCAGCAATGCCATTTTAGTTGGAGCTGTTCAATGATATTTTGGTTGTACCATCCAATTCACAAATAAAAAGCAAGTACTAAGTACTGATATATGAAGTGTTGTCCAATGACAGGTAATTAACCACGGCTTCCCTTCTAACTTACTTCTTTCATAAAACAAAGATCCCTCTGTCTGCCTTTGCCCTTGTCTCCACTTCCCAAACAGGTTCTTTTCCTCTTCTGCATGGCCTTATTCTACAGTTACATGAGTCTTTATCCTCCCCTTCCTTCTCCCATTGTTATGTGAACCTGCTAAGGCAAGATCTAGTGATTATCTTTACAGGTCGCATATGAACCTACTGCTTATGGGTTCTATCTGCTCAGCTAGCATCCAGTTCATGAGTTAATCCATTACCTCTATTGAATTTGATGGGATCTATTTTCATTCAAATGCAAAAGAGTGTTAACGCTTTGGAAGTAGAAAAATCCTAAGACTTCTCCCTCAGGGCCAGTAATTATCTTGATTGCATTCCATTTTGTTTTATGTCTTTTACTTGTGAGATAGCAGGAAAAAAGATGCCAAAGACAATGTGACTAAACTAGGCTAAACAAGTCTTGTCATGGCAGCTCCCTTTTCATTGCGTGATCAATGCCAGGCATCACATCAAGCCAACGCCTTACAGAACAAAGCACATACTCCTAAGCTTTGTACCTTGAAAGCTATGCTGGAAGTTGTTTTCTCTTGGTTTGGCTTGTGATTTTGGCAGTCAGCTAAGTCAGCCTAGCGGTCCTTATTTGGATCCAGAACTGACTATTTGTCTTTTTATTCCACAGATTTAAAACAATGAGTAAGACACTATTCACAAGCATTCATTTCATCTCAAAAAAGCTCTATAAAGGACTCATCTTCTACACCTTGTAGAGCCATGTTAAAGAGAGTGCGGTACTCATTTTAGACAACCTATTGTAGCCAAGAGCAAAGACAATAACAACCCTGGGGAGGTGAGCTATTAATTCTGCTACAAAATAGATTTGAGGCACAGTCCAAATTGTGGTCCACGCAAAGTTGACTTTCAAACATTTTTTTTTTTTTGAGACAGGGTTTCTCTATAACTTTGGAGCCTGTCCTGGAACTAGCACGTGTAGACCAGGCTGGCCTTGAACTCATAGAGATTCACCTGTCTCTGACTCCCGAGTGCTGGGATTAAAGGTGTGTTCCACCACCACCTGGCTGACTATCATGCCTGTATAGGAACCTTTCATAAATATAAAACAGGTCTTTTTTATTTTAATATCAGTATGTAAAATAAATTCAGATGTGGTATCCTCAGTGAGGTGAAACAGTGACATAAGCTAGTTGAGTTCCAAACTGACTTTGCATTCAAAGCCCAAATTAGCAACTTGTTGTTTGTCTTTTGTCAATTTACTTAATCTTTGCAATTTTACATCTCTTCTTCAGTAACATGGAAATAACCATAGCAGAACCTGTGTCCCACGTTTAGGTAAAGCTCTAGTACAGAGTCTGATGCATGGTAAGCGCTAAACAAATCCTTACTGAATATCATCTCTTCTAGATGCTAGGGATTGCATTCTTCTGCCATTGGTTAAAGGATGTGATGAATTTACATATCAATCCATTATGTAAAGAGTATACTGTGTTTGATTTAACCCCCCAAGTAACAAACTCATTCCCAATTTTTTCCATATACCATTGGCGTCATCAAGTAACTATCCCGAGGTAACCTCCATTACAATGAGAAGCAGAAAATCCTGGTTTTGGTGTGGGGTGACCATGTTTGCAGTCACGGCTCTTCCTCCGCCTGGCGGTGAAGCACACAATCACATCTTTCTGTTTGCTCCTGTCCTTGTTCATGCTCACCAGGTACAAAGACAGGAGACTGGCCCAGCACAAGTCGGAAATAGAGTGTTTCACCCCCAAAGGGAGTATGGGGAATGGTGGGAGAGCAACAATGAGCAGGTAAGCAAACTGTGAGTGGCCTGAGGTGGTGTGAAATTGATGTATGCCAGCTAGAGGAAGAGGCGGCTCCCTAGTCTGGGTCCTTGCTTAATTGTGCATTCCATCCAGTAAGCCACCACTGGGTTGTTGTGTGTGTTTGATCTGTAAAACCTATGCCATCCTCATGTCAACTAATGGCAGCCTCCTGTCCCAGATGCTTCTGTTTCTTAGGGCTGTGCGCTTTGCATGTCTGAAGCCTTAGCTGACAGTCAGTTCTTCACTGGATTTTAATTTATTGGCCAAAACAGTTCTGGAGTTTGCAAAGTAGAAGATATTGGAGGAAGTCCACATTTTAGGAATATCGAATTTTTTAATGAAACCGATGCAAAAGATAAGGGCTGGATTTGAGGGAAGGATTGCAATTGAGGGAACACTGAGCCTGGAAATCAATCTGTGTTGCATTGAATGTAATATGTAATAGCCAAGAGCAAAGACAATGGCAAACAAGTGGATGATAATGCAAGAGACATTCCTTTAACTGAAATCAGGAAAGCTAATCCTCCTCTGGCTACTACAGCTTTGCAGCTCCTTGACTCCATTGTGTTGGTGGTGAATACTTCCTATCGCTGTGCTGTGCATGTTTCTTTGTACTAGGAACTTCCAACTGAGCTGTCCCCTGTACGATGGGGTACTTGGAACTAGCGGCAACAACTGAGCTGTGTTGCATGGATGAACATGCTTTTCTTGCATGCAACTGCGTTTTGAGAAAAGGGCTCTAGAGACATAGGCAATCAGGGTTGTATTAAACAATTCCAGAATGCGGGGAAAAAAAAACATATGCTGAGAAATCACTCACTGTGGCTAACTCTTCTGTTAAACACGTTTTGGGACATTTCTCATTTCTGCTGTGGCACAGAGCTGTAAGGGAAAGTGTTCCGGATTGTCATATATGTGGGAAACGAGAAAGCTCAGAGAGCAGCGCGTCCACCTGTGTTTGCATGTGCTGCAAGCTTGAGGCCCAGCTGTGTAGTTGTGTAATCGGAAGATAAGACCATTGACTCCTGTTGAACTTTTACCTCCCAAACACTCTGTTTGCTTCCTCAGTGGTGGGATCTCTTCCAATTGCAGAATAATGGCTCCCTTCTTTCAAGGACCACTGCACTGCACCACTGCTGGGGTCTATTCAAGGCAGTCTGTGAAAATGCTTCCAGGAACTGTGTGGTTGACATCCCAGAAGCTACAGCCCCCTGGGTTCACGACTCTCAGAGACAATGCAATGCGTGTGTAGACGCGTAGGCCCTTTCGTGTCCACACACATGCTTCTGCCCACAGTCCCTTCTCGGGTCTCAACTGAGAGTTTATGGAAGTGACTCAACAGACCACCTTTGTGGCTCCTGACTTCCTGTCACTTAGAGAGTACAAAATGGTATAACTTCTCTCCTTGGGAAACAGGCTGGCGGCTTTGTAGTAGAGTAGACAAGGTTACAGTGATTACAACAAATGAGAGCTGGAAGGCTCTGTTCAGAATGACTTGCAATGAGAAACCAAGAGCTGGAGTTCCAAGATCCAGCATGTGACCCACTGCCTATCAAACACACTGGAGGACATCATGGACACATAACACCAGACATTGTTGTATAGCAGGATTCCCAGGGCATTTCGGTATACACACACACAACACTACACAACTGGCATTTTGTACTAAGCTATTCATCTGGGAGACTCTGAGGAGCTATTTAAGAGAAGCATCTCTTCCCAGTTATTCCATTAATTGGTTTTGGGAGTTTTGATAAATTTTACAAAACTCTCAGATCTGGTTAGTCTGGAGATTGGATTTTATAAATGCTGTATTGACTAATAACAAAAATAGGACAGAAAGAATAAGGCATAGAATGTGGGACTTGGGCACACCCAATCCAATAGACCAAGTATGCCTGACTCAGATTCACACATCCAGACCTAACCATTTTAAAATATACTTCAAGAAGAACCCACATTTATAAAGTTATAGTAACAAGTTTTAAATGGACATTAAGAGAAAATAGGTCAAGATGGAAACCAATTTGATGAAAGCAGTTTCTAAGTGAAGAGCTAGAATAGTTTCAATTTGCTTGCATAGAATTAAAGATTTAATAGAAGATTAATAGATGCATATGAGACACCTACAGGTCTTGCCCTTGCCTGCTGCTATGGCTTCCTTTCTTTTCCTGTTCTTCCTGAAGTCTCCAGATTAGTGACACACAGTCACATGCCATCCTTCCTTTGCAAAGACTTGAACCTGTCCTGTGCTGTTTATTGAACACACAGTCACAGGGAAGAGCTAAAAGAAACTCAGTTAACCACAGAAACCCAGCAGCGCCATTCTTCTCTCACATGCTTGGTTTCTTTAGGGAAATTATAGAATAGATAGGAAAATTCATATCTGCACTTATTCCCCTAGACCTTTGGTAGCTGCTGAAGAGAATCAACAGTACTGTAACCGCAGCAGAGCTGACCCTGTCACATTATCTTACATTGCTATATTGCCAGGGCCATAGGCAGAAGTTCTCCATATTAGTTACTTTTCTCATTGTCAGGTGACAAACCAGCTGACCTAAAGGAACGTAAATAAGGAAATGCTCATTTGAGTCATCTGTTGAGGGTATAGCCCATCGTTAGGAGGATCGAAGTCGGGGTAGCAGGGATTTTAGGCAACTGGCCCCATTGCATCTGCAGTCAGGAAGTCGAGGTGATGGGTGCTGGTGCTCAGCTTGCTTCCTCCTTTATATTTGGGGAAAATATTTATTTATTTACTCCCCTGAGCTTACAAAATAGTATCTCCCACATTTAGGGTGGGCCTCCTCACCTGGGTTAATCTAGTCCTGATAATGCCTCCCGGACATGAGTGGAGACTGTTTCCATGATGATTCAAAATCCTGTCAAGCTGACAATCAAAATTCATCTTCATACTTATTCACTTCTAGTCTCCTGTCTTCACCCAAACATTGGTAAAAGAATTAGACCAAAACATGCCCCTATTAGCACACTAGCTTAATGAGGTACTATCGTTCTATATTCTCTTTATGTTCACAGTTTGTGTGTATACACGTGTCTGAATATAGTGCAACTTTTCAGTGTGTGCCTTAGTGTGTGTGCCAGAATCTTTCTAACTGCAGAAGTAAAAGAGATCCCATCCAGGGAAGTGCTGTAGACATGGGCACTCGCTCAGCCCTGTGATTGCCATGTAGGTTCACACACAGATGGTCCACCCTCAAGGATGACTAAAACTCAATAACAGATATTATTATCTCCAGGCTCCACAGGGACACAGGGAACAGTTGCTGGAGTCTGTGTTCTGATGAGTTTATGCTTCCCCATGAGGAGAAGCCTGGTTATTCTGTCTCTGAGAAAGGGCTGAGTTAGTCCAGAGAAATAGAGAGACGTGCAGTCCCTCATCGATATTTAAAGACACATGGGGAGTGTGCGACTATTTCATAAAAAAGGGGGGATTTTTATTGCTGGTATTTCATGACATTAGTTTTGGGAAGTGTTAACGTCCAATCCCTTGAATAGCTGATTTCATCTAGTGTATCTAGCATCTCATTTTATCAGTTGCAGATGTCCAATAATGTCTTAGAGAATCTGGTAGCAATATAATAGTCATTGTTAAATAAATAGAAAGGCTAAAACACACCATTCTGGCGACAGAAGAAAGAGTGTGTGCCCTTTCAGTGCAATGGAGACTAGCTGGGTGCTCAATGAAAGATCAGGACTTCTATGAGTCTTTGATGCCATCTTCCCTAAAGCCAACTTCACATAAATTTTCTCATTTGTAGAGATATGAAATATACAAATATGTTATCATTCCTGTAACTGTTGTGTATCACACACTACACAAGTCTCTTTTCTTATGCTGTAACCTAAATTCTCCAAAGAATACGTAAGAAAGTGTTTTCTTTTCTATAGGTAAAAGAAATGGGTCTGATGTTAAAGTTAAATGATTCACTAACATGGTAAGCAATTAGTGGAAATCCTAAAATTACAGTGAAATTATAACCCGGCTCATGTTCTCAGCAATGTGTGACCATAAGATGCCATTTTAACTCTTCTATCTGCATTTACATAGAATGAGCATAATACAACAACATCCCTAATGCTCATGAGTACGATATACCATCTAACATTAAGATGATCTTTCAACAAATTACTCACCGGAAAAAAAACTATTACTCAAGGCCTCCAACCTAGAAATGTCTTCTGTGCTTTGACCTTTTCTACCTACCACCACTGTTGTCTTCTCGGAACTCAATTCTGACTAAGAAATACCAAAGATAAAAAGAGAAAAAAAGAGTCGACCGTGTAATCCCTCTCTTTGAAACGTGTCTTCTCCCATAGTTATCTACAAAATAAACCTCCCAACACATAAGCAGGTCCTCAGACACACCACCCACTCTTTGTTTTGTTTTTTTGTTTTTCGAGACAGGGTTTCTCTGTGGCTTTGGAGCCTGCTCTGGAACTAGCTCTTGTAGACCAGGCTGGTCTCAAACTCACAAAGATCCGTCTGCCTCTGCCTCCCAAGTGCTGGGATTAAAGGCGTGCGCCACCACTGCCCGGCACCACCCACTCTTTACAGTGCTCTCTGTTCATCTCCTCTTTCATTTCTTCTTTGCGAAAGGTAAATGTAGAGCCCAAACTGGAGCACAGCTCAATATGAGTAAAACTCTAATTATTATAGTATTGCCATCTAGATAAAACGCAACCTCGGGCGCTCAGAATGCAGGACACGTCATTCTTCAGAGCTAAATCAAACTCACTATTTGAACTTTATTATTTCTGCTTCCGCAGAAGTTCTATGTTCCTGCTAGCCCAGATGACTTGCCGTTCCCTAAACACACACGCCTTTGCACAAGAGCTGGTTGCGTTGTGATGCTTTCCAGGTGGATTTCCTTTCCTCCCCGTGGTGTCTATTTCTTCTAAAACTGTTCCATTCTGCTTCTCAACTCCTGACTTGGGAATGAGAGTCCAGCTCTAATGGCAACTCCTCCTTGAAGCCTTTCTAACAATATAGACTATCTTATACATGTATAAATTCAAATTTTTAAAGTACTTATATTTACCCCTGGTATTATGCAGTCCTTATGTTTTCTCACTAAAACTAAGGTACTTGAGAGAGGTGCAGGGCTGGGGAAGATTGCTTTGTTTACTTTTACAACCTTTAAACCCTCCTGTCACCACTCTGGGTCTATTGACACAACTAACCTTCTAATAAGAGCAAAAGGAGTATTTTCTGCATGCAGTTTTAGGGAAGCAACATCACCCAGTTACAGGTCAACTTACAGTACCTAGAAAAATTAACATGTGAGTAACCCTAAATTAAATATAATAGCTAATTCATAAGGTTGGGAAAAGCAGGGGAGGTCCAAATGACCAGACACCACTACAAGCTACAAACTCTACCTTTCTCACTAAAACCTGACATGAAGTCTGGAGAAGCTGCAGGAATTAGTGCTACTTTAACTTATTTGACCCTAGCATGTCAGCTTATAAGAAGAAGTATGCAAAATAGCAGCAGGGATGTGTAGAATCCGTGACACTCATGGTTTCATGTTGGATCAGAGGTTTTGCCCACTACCCTGTTTGCTTGGGAAAGAAAAGAGCTGATCAAAGAATTTTGTTTGGGTTCTGTCTTTGGATCAACATATTCCTTACAAATGTTCTTTTTGTCTTTCTTGCTCTATCTCTTTCTCTCTCACTTGTCTTCATCTCTCTCTGCATCTCTGTCTCTTTCTACCTGTCTCTCTCTACCTCTTCTTCCTTTCCCCACCCAATTCTATATGTATTACATGATTTTTATGTCACTCTAGTTATACAAATATATAGGCAAATATTTTGAGACAATACCTTCTGTAGTTCATTAGTTCCTGTAATAAGGGAGATATAAATTAAAATACTTTCTAATGAAAACAGTCAAGCAGAAAAAAGAAGACACTTGTTTTACAGTCAGGAGGTTAAAACTATAATGATGTCAAGTGAGTGCTGGATTTTGTAGGGCACTTTCTGCTTTTGTTCTCCCTTTATATTATGAATAAACTCTTGCAATTGTGTACACTGCACTTTGCTGTGTTCCTCCTAGGTAGGAGCCACTGAGAAGGGAGCAGAAACTAGACAGTAAAGTTGAGTGCTCTGAAATTTGAATTAATCATTTCATCCAATTCTGTGTCTCCTAAGCCAGTTTAAACTTGTTTTTCAGCACAGTTTTGTTTTAAGATGTTGGCTCATTGCTTATACACAAAACAGGATGCCTTATACATACAGTAAATTCTAAAACATATGAAATGAACTTTCCCCACCTAACAGCTTTTCACCATGATGCCTTGCCTTCTGCGGATATTTGGCATAATGTCCTTTCCGTCACTTTGACTTGGGCAATTTCGTTATGATTCATACACCTGAGTTTTCATATCTGCAGTAATAACACCTGTGTATGCTGAACACTTAGGGTTGTATAATTTGCCTCATTTCACTAACTTTCTCAGCCTGCAATTTGACACCTGGTACCATTCTAAGCACTTAAAATGCATACAGCTCCTGCTCTGGGGATGCTAAGGATGTAGTGTGGGAGTTAACTTGCGAGTAGTAGGCCCATGTAGGAGAGTGATGTGACACACAACTGTTGTGAAGGTCAAATAGGATGTCGCAAGTAAAAACAATCCGTGAGCAGTGAAGTTCTATTGAAATGGAGCGTTACTCTCTCAGGACTCTATTGCCAGCCCCTATCCAGGGTTTTATGCATGGTTTATAAGAAAGTTGAGTTCTCTGACCAGCCCACAGATATAAACAACTGTATTTTGTTTTTTTTTTCTTAACTAATTTGCAATGTGAATTTGGAGTGATGAAAAAGAAAGCATTTCCAATTTCAGAAAAACATACCCAAAACTAAATTCCCTTCTAAATCTAAGTTGGAATACTTGACACAAAGCTTGGAACATATATGCCATGATGATCTATAGTTTAAGGTTCAGATTTCAGAGCTAGTAAGTGAATCATAATGGACCAAGAGAAAGCAATTAATTTAAGTGAGAACACTGCAATGGCTCAACAGGATGCCAAAGTTTTGCAGAAACTCAACGGCACTTTCTACTTCTGAGGTACTGACTCTTTAAGGGAACTAGGGCTCAACGGTGGTGGCACTGGTAGCATCAGGTACTTTAACAACTTCCGAATAGGCTTCCTCTTGCCATTAAACCACAGAAGATATGACAAAGTGGTTCTTCTATGAGAATTTTGCTAGAGACTAAAGCCCTGGGAAGAAATAATCATTGAGGCAATTGTCACAGAAATATATAGCCACCAATAGTAAGGATAGAAGAAAAATCCACATCATCAGAACTGACAGAAATGGTTTTTGGCATTATACATGGTGGAATATTGTCAAATGAGCAATATGCACCTTGGTGGATTTCATTTATCCATGTTACTTAAAGTTCCTTTAGAATGCATGAATGCTCACTTTACTTACAAATCATTCCTGAAAACAGTTTTTTTTTTTCAGGAGCATTTTTTTTTTCTGAAGTCTTCTTATGTTAAGAAGAAAAACCCAATGGGAAAAGCGAATGTGTTTTTCCCCCTGGTTTTCCCACCAGTACATTCCATTCCACTTTTACACTTTTCACACTCATTTATACCTTAGCTTCATGGCACAGCAATCCTATCATATCTAAACTACCTCTTAATACTGTTTTAAGTCACTTCTCTGTTCTTCAATTCCTAAGAAATTTACTTTTAAAAAAAATCAGGTTTTAACATCACGCTGTATTGAAATGGTGCTATATTTGAAACACCACCAATGAGTGAGGCAGTGGAGAAGGTTCAAGAAGATAGGAGATAATGGTGCCTAGAGTCAAATGATCTAGAAAAAGAAGATCAAATACATAGCGTTGAATAATTTAGACTTCTATCATAGAAAAATAGAACAAAAATGGATCATGAGTGTTTCTTTCTCTGTTCATTCATTAGTCAAACATGTAGACTACAATTGGTCTATGTTAGACCATGTATCCATTTCAGACAAAGAAAAGCCCAAAGCAAATAGTTAGCTATTCAAAGAATAGAAGAAGGGAGGGGGGAACATAGATTCAAGAAGATAGTAGATTACAGTACCTAAAGTCAAACACCCTAGAGAAAGAAAATCAAATATACAGCATTAGATAATTCAGACTTTTCTAGTAGAAGAATAAGTGGGAGCTGCCCACACCGAATTCTTATAGCAGATAAAATGGTCCAAGTTCTGCCATTTGAAGCTTTGACTGCTACCCCATGCCCACGTGGGCAAACAAAACCCTTGGCTATCTTAAACGTTCTGTGTGCGTTTCTGAAATTTGGATTGTGCTTCCTTGACTCTCGCGACATGTCATTGTTCCGTCACTCACTGAAGCCTGGCTGTCTTTCATCCATTGTGGGAATGTGGCTTTCTCTGGCCAGTGCTGCTGGCAATGTCTTTTCCGTCCTGTGAAGTTTTGAATTCTTTGTTATCTGTCCCGTATCAAAGCCCTGCAAATTGAGACTGTCCTCGTGCCCCACTTTTCCTCACTGTCTTTGCCCTTCACAGCCTCCTACTTCTGATCTTCCCCTCATTACAAAGTTCTAGGAAAAGGAAAAAACAACTCACCTCTGACAAAACATTGTGACTAAGTACTGGTAGCCATCTTATTTATTTATCTATCTACTTATTTTTTTTTTCTGTATGAGTGTTCTGCATAAACACCTGCAGGTCAGAAGAGGGAATCAGAGCCTATTATAGGTGGTTGTGAGCCACCACGTGGTTCCTGGGAATTGAACTCAAGACCTCTGGAAGACTAGCCAGTGTTCTTAACCACTGAGTCATCTCTCCTGCCCCCCCCATCTTTTGTATCTATATTTTCTCTTGGTTTCATTTCTCTGTCACCTTTGAAATATGTCTTACTTGTTAATAATTCTCATCTACAAAATCAAAAGCATTGGGGTAAAGAAAGCACTCCTCCATTGTTGACTGGAGTGCAAGCTGGTACAGCCCCTTTGGATATCAGTATGGCAATTTCTGAGAAAATTAGTAAACAACCTACCTCAAGACCCAGAAATACCGCTTTGGGGTATATACCCAAAGAATGCTCAATTGTACCACAAGGCCATGTGCTCAACTAAGTTCATAGCAGAATTGTCTGTCATAGCCAAAACCCTGGAAACAACCTAAATACCCTTCGACTGAAAAATGGGTAATGAAAATGTAGTACATTTACACAATTGGAGATCACACAGCAGAAAAACATAATGACACCTTGAAATTTGCAGGAAAATGGATGGATCCAGAAAACATCATATTGAATGAGGTAACCCAGACCCAGAAAGACAAATATCATATATACCCACGCATAAGTGGCTTTTAGACATAAAACCAGCCTATAATTCACAATTTCAGGGAACCTAGACAGCAGAAAGGATTTTAAGAGAGACATACATGGATCTAATCTACCCAAGAAGTAGAAAAAGACAAGATCTCCTGAATAAATTGGGAGCATGGAGATCATGAGAGAGGGTAGAAGGGGAGGGGGAAAGAAAGGGAGGGGAACAGGCAAAAAATATAGCTTAATAAAAATAATAATAAAATTTTTAAAAAATTAAAAGCATTGACAATTGAGAGCCACGTAAAGATACTGTCTAGCAACTGTTGCCTATTGTCTTAGGGTTTATATTTCTATGATTATGCATCACCACCAAAGCAACTTAGAAAAGACAGCATTTTATTTTGGACTCATGGTTCCAGAGGGTTAAAGTTCATGACCATCAGGGCAGGAAGCATGGCAGCAGGCAGGCAGGCATGGTGCTGGAGCAGTAGTTGAGAGCTTGCATCTGAGCCACAAGCATGAGGCAGAGAAAGGTAAATAGAAATGGCATGGATTTTTGAAACCCAAGCCTGCTTCTGTAACACATCTCCTCCAATGATGCCCCATCTTCTAAATTCTTCCCCGAAAATTTCATCAACTGAGGACCAAGTATCGAAATACATGAGTCTCTGGAGGAACACTCCCATTTCTACTTATTTTATTCTTTGACATTTTTATTGAAAAAAAAATTTTAAAAATATATTCTGGTCATGATCCCCTCTCCCATCTCCCCACTGATTATCCCCACTCACTCCATGCCATCCATTTTCTTTCTCTTTGTCTTTAAAAAATAAACAAAAATAAAGCAAGAAAACACTCACACAACACACACAAACCCCCATAAAAACACAAAATTGAAAACTAAATTATGCAAACAAAAGATCAAAAATATTGTTTAAATACCCAAACACAGTAATATGAGGGGAAAAGTCTACAAAAATACCATTGAGTTCAATTTGTGTTGACTATATACTCCTGGACATAAGACTAAATCTGAAATAAGGTTCATATACCCTCTCAGACTCCATTGGAGAATTTTTTTCCTTTGTAGGATGACTAAATTTCAGATAGCTTCTTGTTTAGGGGTGAGAGCCCATGTCCACTTTCCTGTGTTAGCACTGAGATCCCATCTGATTTGAACCTACACAGGCTCTGTGAGTCCTATCTTCATCTCTGTGAGTCATAAGTGTATCAGTCCTCTTATGTCTGGAAGACACTGCTTCCTTAGAGTCATCCATCCCCTGGGAACCTTCTCATCTTTCTGCTTCCTCATCTGCACATAGCCCCTGAGCTCTGACTGGAGAAGATGGATGAAGAAATTTCCTTTAGAAATGAGTGCTGCAAAATCTCTCACTCTCTACACATCGTCCAGTTGTCTGTCTCTGTGTTAGTTCCCATCTGCTGCAAAAAGAACCTTTGCTGGAGATGGCTGAGCAAGGCACTGATCAGTGGATGTCGCATAGGTCATTAGGAGTCATTTTATTGCTGTGTTCCTTTAACAGAACAATGGTACACAGTCTTCTATGGGGCCATTCTCCTTAAAACCACCATACCAATAGTTCTTCAAAGACCAAAAATTCTAAGATAGCCCAACTGTAGGTTACTCATACAAGTAAAATATGCGCCATTGATCGAAATTGCAAAAATTAGTCAGAGAGAACTGCCCAGAAAAGTGGTTTTATTGTTTTAAAACATGAATAAAAACTGAATTATACTGCCACATAATATCAACATGCATGGGTGTTGGTTTTGAGTGCCTTCATCAAGGCATCTAGTCGTTATCCCTGGCAAAGGTTGGTGCCTGGTCAGCTGATGCTATTGGAATTAATGACCAGCATGGTGTGGAGGAGCTTTCTTGCTTCTCTGAGCAACTATATGACTAAGAAGTACGGAGGCATATGATAAAACAATGTAAATCAAATGATTAAACTTATCTACTTACAGCAAAGCTATCTTCAAACCCTACCTAAAGTTTTTCTTTCTTCCACAAAATAAAGAAAGGTAACATTAATGTGTGTGTGTGTGTGTGTGTGTGTGTGTGAGAGAGAGAGAGAGAGAGAGAGAGAGAGAGAGAGATCTGTTTGTGTGCCTGTGTATGTCTGTGTCTGTGTGCCTGTGTATGTCTGTGTCTGTGTGTCTGTGTTTGACTGTGTGTGTGTTTAATTATCATGGGCATTGATAGTGAAAGTCATGATGTGGCATTTGTCTCATATGGACATTTATTATCTCCAACTACATAGGGTAGGCAACCTAATCTCACTGAATTTACCATCTTTTAAAAGGCCTATAATGGCATTGATCCTGCTCACCCTAACAATCAGATCTTCCCTAAAAGTCCTTTATACAGCACTATGCACATAGAAGATGGTGTCATTTGTGTTTGGCAGCTGTGTTTGGTAATTTAGTCCTTACAGTTAAATGTTTTCTCTGAATACGTCTCTAGAGATATCAATTGTTTCTATCACTAAGATAGTTTTTATATACATTTATGCTATAATCGAGGAAACGTATATAGATCATGCCTCCATTTTCATATTAGATTATGAAATATATTATGATATTATAGTGTATCTCTTAATGTAATTTTAAAAATCAAGATGTCAACTTTTAAGCAAAGATCGATTTTTTTTACCTACCTCAGAAAAGTCTGAATATAAAAATGTTAACCTCTTGTTTTTCTTATGAAACTTTAGCACTTTGTAGTTCAAGAAAAATAGAGGGGCTAGAGAGATGACTCCGTGATTAAGAGCACTGGCTGCTCTTCCAGAGGTCCTGAGTTCAATTCCCAGCAACCACATAGTGGCTCACAACCATCTGTAATGAGATCTGGCACCCTCCTTTGGTGTCCAGGCATACATGGAGGCAGAATGTTGTATACATAATAAATAAATAAATTTTTTTAAAAAAAAGAAAAATAGAAAGTAAAGTATATTAACAAAAGTTTTTTCAAACAGTATAAGTATTATTGCAGATTTTTTGCTTGTGTTAGACTTAATTTATTAATTCTCTCATTAGCCTTCTATTTTCTGATATAATTCTACAGGCATCATTAGCTAAGAATATGTCAAGTTTCTTACATTTTTATAAATATTTTTATCTTAGGCAGTACATAATTACAGTACAACTTCCTTCTGGCTAACCTCAGAATCAAAATATACAAACAAGTAGCTTCATTACTGAAAACCATTTTAAAGAAATATCTTTTAGGGAATAAATTTGATTATTTTTATGTCCTGAAATACCATAAGTTAGTAAGGCTCTAATAAACCATTCAACGAAAAAAAGCTAAGGTTTTATTTTAATTCAATAAGATGAAAATTATAATGCTTATGTTCTTCCTTTTATCATACCGCAACCCTAAATTAACTCTGGGGAGGGACAAAATCCCATAGATTGTTCAGCTGACTTTAATATTAACAGAAACATTATATATTCTACAGCCTTTTGTGTTGGTCAAACTCTGATGTGTGTTGCCTAATGATGACCTGCTGGGGCAAGATGCTCCAATTTCCTCAGATTTGAGTGGATGAATTGGAGACAGGAGAGACCACCAACCTGATATTCAGAGCCTGTTGCAATGAATGATTTTTTTTTTTTGGTTTTTCGAGACAGGGTTTCTCTGTAGCTTTGGAGCCTGTCTTGGAACTAGCTCTTTTAGACCAGGCTGGTCTCGAACTCACAGAGATCCGCCTGCCTCTGCCTCCCGAGTGCTGGGATTAAAGGCGTGCGCCACCACCGCCCGGCAATGAATGAATTATTTAAGTGTCCTACACAGAAGGGACGAAGAACAACTGTTGAAAATCCAAGTAAAATGAACCATTTTGGCAGTCCTGTCATGTAAACAACAGGAATCAACCAGTCAATGATGATAGCTCCCTCAAATAACATTACAATTTTTTTCTTTCCACAATAAAGAGAAAATTGACATAAATGGAGATGTTAAATATTAAAATATATGCTTTGAAAGGGATTAATGCTCTTCAAATGAACCAGAAGTGATATTTTCCTGTACTGGGGAAAGGTTAGAAACTACAGACAAGTAAAGGAAAATCCCTTTGCCTTTTTCTTACCTCTGCCCACGAGGCCAAAGACATAATACTGCAACTGAAACAAGCTTCTCATGAAGTAATCCATATATCTTCCTTCACGTAGATGAAAGGTATAATGATGATGAATGGTCTTCTGTATTTGCAGAGGTGCGATACTTGGTTGTATGCCAAGCGATCATCTGGGTTCCTCCTAGAAGTAATTGGAGTAGATGTTTATTCTCCTACTTTTTGCTGGTAAGGAAAGATCTTAAGTGGTTGGTCTGTCAAGATCACAGAACCAATATCTGAGTCCTATCTCTTCTCCATTACCCAGACTCTCTCCTGTCTCTGTAAATTTTCACCACTGAGATGAATCACTAAAGCCAGTGTGTGTGTGTGTGTGTGTGTGTGTGTGTGTGTGTGCGTGCGCGCGCGCTCATGTACGTTCATACATATATATGAGTTACAAAAAAATTGACTGCGATTTTCATTATAGATATCAACATATGTTTTTATACCTACTTAATAAAATGGTTTTGTACATACTACAAAATAAATTACCTGAAAACAAAAGAATTAAATTTTACTAGTATTCAATGTTTAAAATGTAGTTGAAACACATATAAAAACATAAACATATTTTAAATGAAGTGCATTGATCCAGCTAATTATTGCCTACAAAATAACTTCAGCAATATCCATACTCTGTACAACTCACAAGATGTTGTGAGTATGACAGTAAACAGACTGCTGTATCTTTAAGGCATCCCACCCAGAAGATGAGGGAGATACAAGGCAGAGTCCTTATATGCCTAATGCTGGGGTTATGAGAATCCAGCTGAGCAGGGTTTGGCTGGAAAGATGCTTCTTATGAGACAATTAACCTGAAACAAATAAGAAGGAAGGAAGGAGGAGGGAAGGAGGGAGGGAGGCAGAAAGGAGGGAAGGAAGGAAGGAAGAAATTAATTGATTAATTGCAGTGGGTGCAGATCAGGGGAGGGAAGACAAGATGTGCTTGAGCAAAAGTGGAAGAACAAGACAGCAGTAGAGAAGGCAATGAGTGCATCAGGAAGAAAGTGGAATAAATGTGATCCCCTAGAAAACAGTGTAAAATGATCAACTTCAGTGTGGGTTTGGCCACAGGACTTTAGAGCTCTAATCAGACAAAGAAGAAACAACTAGGAAGACTATCTAGAGTTACAAACTTACTTTCCCTAGAATTCTCTTTTCTCTAAACCCACCAAAAAACAGATTTCTTTTCTGACACGGTGTGATCACATGGAGCATGAGACACTAAGTTTTTACCACACCCACTTAACCTGCATTGTCTCATTTAAGACTCAAGGTAACTTTTACCAAATGAACAAACTGCTTCTCGATGAGGGATAGGATGTTTTTATATCCCAAGCATCTTGATTTGCAGATCCAGAATTAAAACGCAGGTTTTAAGAACTCTTCTCTATTACACTTACATGATTGCAAACACTGGACCTGTTAGCAGAAGAATCTTATTAAATAATTGCTTATTTAGATTCTTCTGTCACAGAACAGAGTAGTTAACGCTGTTGTCCTCATGGTGACTACATTCAACAGAGAAACAGACTGATGTGCGTAGCTTCTCTTTCTTAACAAATTCCTTTTTACTAGGGAAGAAAATGTTCATGTTTCAGAGAGGAAAGAAGGGCTCATTAATAATTGGACTCTACTGCTTGTGTATCTTCTATATCTCGTCATATTGCCTTGTTAATTTTCTCTCCCCCCCCCTTAGGATGATTTTCTTACACATTTACTCAAAGCTTTTCTAATGTACTATCTCACATCATGACTATGTGTGAAAGAAAAGACTGCCAATGTTAACATAGATGCTATAGTCTATCACAGTAAACTGAAGGCAAGAGACAAGGAGAGGGAAGAAGAGAGTGGGAGAGAGTGTGTGCATGTGTGTGTGTGTGTGGTGTGTGTGAGAGAGGGAGAGGGAGGGGGAGGGAGGGAGAGAGAGAGAGAGAGAGAGAGAGAGAGAGAGAGAGAGAGAGAGACTTTTAAAAGCAGATGTTTGTACGACCTTCCTACTAGAAGCCAAAGGATCCCTAAGGTAACACTTAGAAGAAGTGGTCCAGTCACTTTTCTGGTTTCCAACCCATGTTTTGTATTAAAAGGGGTGCAGTGACCTGAAAGTCTAATTACCCCTCTCCAAATGGCTGTTCCTTAGGCTGCTGGTAGCAGAAAGGGGGACTAGTTGACAGCCATCCTCCGAATAAAATCCCATAAATAACCCAGGCAATTACTCTGTGCTGTGCTGCAGAAGTTAGTGGGCACTTGGGAAGAACAGGGTAATGCACTATGAACTCCAAGTCAGGTTAATGCAGAGTGGAGCTCTAAGTACCAAAGCTATTAGAAGGAAAGCCGGGCATATGTCATCACTCCTGCTACTACAGATGTACAGCAATCTTCAAGCTCGGGAATGACTCATCCATTCTTACCAGAAGAGCGGTGGGGTGGGGGACACCACATGCCGAGCTCTGGGGAACACTAGGTTGCAATATATTGAAATAATCAACCAGAATGTGAGTTCACATGAAGGAGCAGAGAAGGGAAAACTGCAAAGGGCAAAGGGGTGATGGAGCAGTATTAAGCAGACTAAGAAAGAGCCAAGAAGAACCTTGCTGAGGAAGCTGTGGAAGAGCTGGTCTGGCGTCAGAGAAGTGTCTTAGCTCAGTTTCTCTGGCAGGAGCAAGCAGGAAACCTCAAAGCGTCTGTGCCTGACAAAATCAGCCTTGCCTTCCCTCAAGGAGGCCTAAGAATTAAGAGGAACCCAGAAAATGACAACTGCTTTCCATCAGGGTTTCTCGGTTTACAAAACACATATTGCAGAGTCACTTTAGTGGGAAAGGCCTGGGTCAATATTCCTCTAATACAAACTGATGCGTAGGCCCAATGCAGAATATCGGAATTTCCTGAGGGCACACTTGGTATTTGAAATATGTTTCTTTGATGAGTCTTATAAACAATTACATTTAGTTACTCCAATTAAGTTTAGTAATAACCAGTGTTTAAAAGAGAAGTTTTCATTCCTTAACACATACCGGACAAAGGTGACAGATGTCCTCCCACGTTCAATTTACCTTCATGGGGATTCACAAAAGGATTCCCCGCCATGAGTTATCCTTGCAAGCATGCAATTTCGGCTGGCCACTAACATGTTTCTGACAGACGCCCTATAGTCTGGTGGCTACCTGCCACTTTGACAGACAGAAGGGTACAGATTCTGAAGACCAGGCATCACCGCCTCCATCTTCGTCAGAGGAGCTTTCAGCTACTCTCCCAGGGCAGCCTGGGAGAGAAAAGACTGAAGGCCTTCAGAACCTCCTGACAGCAGCAAGGGGATGATCACCAAGACCCTAATAGATTGGAGTGCCAGGTGCTCAAGGCAAAGCACCACACTTTCCTCTGACGGAACCATTATTCAACTTGCAGGCCTAAAACAAACTTATAAGAAGGACTCCTGTGGTGTAGAAACATTTAATTAATTAGAAAATTGCATGTGTGTTCATTAAACTTGTATTTTCCAGCAGATAAGCCAGAGTAAATAAAAACCATGTTCAAAATCAAGCGTTCACGCAGCAATTCCTAGGGAGATATGCCCACCTGCAAAATAAATGCCGAGCTGGAGCCACTGTCTGCTTCTTGGTAACCCCGACTCCTTCACCTTTCCCTCCCTCTCCTAACCGCTGGTGAGTTGAGGTCTTGGTTTAATTAATGCTTCCATGTGGAGGCTGCTAACCCTACGAAGCCTGTGGCTTTGTGCCAGGCTTTCCTACACACAACACCATGGTGCCAACCTCCACATCTGTATTTGCAGCGTCAAGCGTTGCTGCGCTCATGGTGAGGTACGACTGCCTGCAGAAAACTTATAAATCAATGGTCCTTTATCCTAATACTTAATACCTGCGCTGCAATAGTACAGATGAAGGGCAGATAAAGCATCCTTTATGGCAAACACATCTCTTCCCATACTGTTCTGTTGGGTCGTCTCTTCAAAGATTACAGTACCTTCCTGCTCAGGTCCCCATCACCTCCCACCATTGGGGAAGCCAGGTGGAAGCCTGCTAGGGCGCATGCTAAGTCACTTCTCCACTCTCTTCTCTCCGCAGCTCCAATGGAAAATCGGTGACATGGGCCCAGAACGAAAAGAGCAGCCGGGGGCAACACCTGTGGCAGCGGCTGTCAGTCCACATCAACAAGAAGGAGAATCCCAATCAGACAGCGGTCATCAAACCCTTCCCCAAGAGCACAGAGAGCCGCGGCCAGGGTGCAGGGGCGGGTAGCTCTGGCCCTGGGGCGGTAGGCGCTGGTGGCAGCGCTGGATGCGCGGTGACAAGTGGCCCGGAGCCTCCTGATGCGGGCCCCAAGGCGCTCTACGACGTGGTGGAGACTGAGGAACGTTTCCCAGCAGCCTCCAGGCCGCGCTCTCCGTCGCCCATCAGCACTCTAAGCCACCTCGCGGGCTCGGCTGGCCGCACAGACGACGACGCACCCTCACTGCATTCGGAAACTGCAGCGCGAAGCAGCTCCTCCCAGGGCTCGCTCATGGAGCAGATCAGCAGCGTGGTGACACGTTTCACAGCCAACATCACGGAGCTCAACTCCATGATGCTGTCCACTGCGGCGGCGCCCGGGCCAGCCGGTGCTCCCATCTGCTCGTCATACCTGATCCCCACAGAGATCCAGCTGCCCACGACCATGACGACTTTCGCGGATATCCAGCCACTGCCGGCCATCGAGGTGACTGGAGGAGCTCAGCAGACTACAGGGGCATCACCTGCCCAGGAGACTCCTGCAGGAGCTGAGGCTGCACCAGGCAAACACGACCTGGAGGAGCTGGTCGCCCTCACTCCGCCATCGCCCTTCAGGGACTCGGTGGACTCGGGGAGCACCACCCCAAATTCGCCCGTCTCTGAATCAGCCCTCTGCATCCCATCATCTCCCAAATATGACACTCTCATCATCAGAGATTACACGCAGAGTTCCTCGTCGTTGTGAGCCACTTGAAAACTTCCCTGGGATCGGCATGAGCAGCAGAAGACCTCGGTGTCACACATGGGCGCAGCGACACCCATAGCCACCCAAAGGAGTACCTGAGGTGGACGATGCCAAGGACACACACAGAGAAGATGCGAGATCAATAGTGCTACTTCACAACAACCGATGACGACACCAACCACACATCTTCTGGCAGATTATCTTCTAGTGGCCTTAGAAAAACATGGGCTTTTAAGAAACACTGCTTCTATTTTTCAGAGTGCTGACCAGGATTGGTTGAAGCAGTTACAATACCGAGTGCTTTGCGCCGAGGCACTAACAGTGTGAAGCAGCACCCTGGACCGTGAAAAGTGGAGTTAATAAGCGACTGTAAACGGTTTTGTTTGTTTACTTCATTTTCCCAGAAGAGTCTTTGATTCGCCAAACACTGAATGTACATTTTCTAACAAACTCTAAAATCTGGGACCAAAAAGTTAACCTTCCTGGTTTTTTTTTTTTCCTTCCTTCCCCGGTCCTGCCATGTAGACCTTGAAAAGCTAACGGTAAATAGAGCCCAGTGTTTCCTGAGGCTTGTGAGTCTCCCTAACAACACAACCAGGTAGTCAGTGTTTGCTAATGGACAGAGTTTCTAACAGAGACTTTCCAATCAGGCTGTGAGACATTTTTCCCAAAGCCTGCAACCTGGATTCCACCTAGTTATTTCAGATTCACCTCCATTAACCAAGAAAACCAGTGCAAGATTTGTGGACTATTTCACCATGTTGCCAATCAATACTGGAGTAGCAAAAAAAAAATTATTTTCTGGAACACTGTTTTGTAATTCCCTCACTGGGGTGCATTGTGTAGCTGGGAATTCTCTTTGTAATAACTCGTGAGCTATAGCCTGGCTCTTTCACGATACACAGGCACTCCTCCTTATGAATGCCCTTCCGTTAGTGTTGCCAGCTAAACAGTAAAATCCACAGTGAGCTTCCTTATTCCCTTCTTGTAAGAACCTGATATACAAAGAGATCCTCTGTTGGTGGTGACTGTTTTGTCCCCAGTCCCACTTCTGAAAGAGTGGTCCATAGACCCGATGAAGATGTCACACTTGGAGGGATTGTTACGGAAAAAAAAAATAATAATACAGAATCTCAATACAGGAAAGTCAACACAGCAAACGTTTTGCTGTGCCCTCATGAGCAGTGATTTTATCTTTTCTTGGCTGCTTATATGGGGCAACTATGAACTATGACAAATATAGATTTTTTTCAAAGCAATACGGAACACTCAAACAGAGGAACCTTAATATCAACCACAGTCTTTCTCAGCCATTCCAAAAAATAAAAAAAAAGCAAAGCAATTGCGAATCCTTTACTTTTTAAAATAGATATTAATATGGTTTTGTGCACTTCATAATGTCACTTTTTAAATACTGCAGGAAAGAGTTTTAGGGTTACAATAAAAACATAATGCTTTGGTGGGCTCACATAGGTAGAAACTGTACGTCAAGATCTGAATCTACTACCATCTTTTTATTGGTCGCATTGCAGCTATCCTCAGGTACCAAATATTCTTGATTTTTAAATAAAGATAGTAATAAGAGGAGGTATTCTATAAATTTAATGTTCAGTTGACCCAGCCTTATACTAAAGATAGCCTTATGAGAAAGATTTGCCAAGAGACAGAAGTATATTTTTAGCAGAGAGAAATTTAAATAGAACTTTAAAAATCTTATTTCAATATCCTTGATATCCTGCTCTCTCTCTCTCTTCTTTTTTCTTTTTCTCTTTTTTGGTTGTTTTTGTTTTTGTTTTGTTGTTATTGTTGTAATTGGGTCTCATTTTTTGTTTGTTTGTTTACCATCTGATTTTAAAAGAAATTGAAACTGGAAGTCTACCCATTGGTATAATCTTTCATTCTCCAGTTTTAAGATTTTTAATAGCTACTGACATTGCTTTTATTTGATCTGTTCTTATTTGAAATTTTAAATGAAATCTTCCATGTTAAAGCATTAAAAGCTAGCAATAATTCATAAATGAATCAAGCTTCGTAAGTCAGATTTGAAAATAACATTATCAGAGCAATGCAATCCCAAATAGTAATGAGATTCTTGGAAAAGAAAAGAAGTCTGGCTAATTTGCATAGCTTCATTAAAAGGGAATGCCTGCCTCTCCCTGAAAATCCATTGTAAATACTTTGAAACATTAATGCCCCTTGGTATCTATCAAAAACAGTGCATTCACCTGGGGTTACAGTCTGCTTTCTTAGGTGTTAAAATCTTTCTGGATATGCTCTACTTTCTTGTTTCACTGACTCTTTACCTTGGTTTCCATTTTACTTTTATGTGTAGTAAGTTTTACTTCTTCGACTTTTTTGTGATGGAGTTCTTTTTTTTTTCTATGATTTCCATGACATGTCTTTTAAAATTTACTATTTTATCAGAAATTGCATTAAAAATTCAAGTTCATTGCAATTTCCATCTATAATTCCTTGTGATGTCATAGTCAGCTATAGTAAAAATAATTTATTCAATTAGAGGGAGATAAAATTATTTTTCTATAAGTTACCCAAACATTGTCATCTAATTGAATACATTGTATACCAGTAATACATCTTTGAAATCTTTGATTTTGGAATGATGCTAAGTCTCTCTTTGCCAATTCTAACGCCAGGTTCCAAGTAATAACTGTAATATAAAGAAAGCTGAATATTTATTCTAGGGCTAGGATACGAACTTCCCAATTCATTTGAGTACCTATTCTTACTGAGTTTCCTTGATAACGATCTAGTCCAGGTACCCAGTGATAAACCAGTTGGAACTTAAGTGACATAAAGGAAAGATGAGAATGATAAAGACCAGAACAGTAGCCTGAAAGGAGATTTTGGTCCTGAGAACTAAGAGGAGATCTGGTTTGACTAAATTTATTGGCTAAAAGGTCCACTTACTTTCCTTTTGAGGAGAGTGGAGTGAGCCTGAGAAGATTGTGTTTGGATGGGGCTAGACATAGGGAACTGGAAAGGAATCTGGAGAGGAAACTCATAAGAAAATTGACAGATGCAAAGGAGAAAAACAAATCTCCAAACATGCTAATCTTTGAACGTAACATTCTTTTTTCAGCGACTGATAAACCAGCAAGTTATCAGAAGGACTCGGAGCTATTTATGACTGTAAATGCATTGTATAACGGCTCTGCTGCAGTCTGACTTCCAAACCAGGAATTAAACACTCTTTTTTAAGAAAAAAAGAAAAAAAGAAAAAAAATGTCCTGTGCTAGTCTCCCAGCAAAATGTACATGGTCTGGAGACTTCAAAGTTATATTATATGAGTTCACATTTAGCAACAGCTTATTAATAACCCCAAGCTGTCTGAATCTCTATAGTTACCATTTACAATTTTATACTGTGAAAAAAATACAGATCAGTGAAAGCATAAAGATGATTCATTATTTGCCTTGAAGAGGGTCTGAGGCCTGGGAGAATCTCAAATGTCTACTGTTGAATGGGGCATGTATAAAACAGTTGGCTGGATTTCACTGATCTTCCCAATGTGAACAAATATACTATGTATATTGTGTGTCTTTCTAGAACTCAATGGCAGCTGCTGGTGATGTTGTAATTAGAAATCTATATAGAATATAGATGTTTAGAGAGATGGTGCCAATACTAAACTATTTGTGTGGGCTACAAGTGCTTGTACTTCATTTTTTCTGCACTCAGAACTGATTTGATTTTACAACTGTGTGCACAATCTGTTCCTTCTCTGTTGTTGCAGCTTGTACTATTAAAATAATAGAGAATGTTAAATTATTTTGATGTGAATTGCAAATGATTTTTTCATAAATTTTAACATTTTTATCAGCATTGTTTCGCTTTGTACTTGTATAAATGTGATTTATTTTAGCATTTTAAAATATACTTGCCTGCTTCTCGGTTGTCTATATCACGTTATAGTTGGTGTTTGTGAAGCCAGTTACTTTTTGAAAAATATTAAAAGAGAAATTATGATATGCCTTCAAAATTATTCCCCTCAAATGCTTAGACTATTGTCCTACTGGTATTTCTCAAGAATGACAAGAATCATTTTATAATTTAGCCTTAAGTTCTGAATCATAATATACATTTGAATTATGACCATTGGGTAATAAACTAAAGCAAATCAACCTCAAATGAAACTGAGATGTTGGCCCTAAAGACCTCTACATATACCTTTTTAGATAAAAATATTCACATTAGAAAAATAACATGAGGACTACAATTTTACTTTTTAATCTGGGCATACAAATTATAGGAGTATATTCTGACTTATTTGTCTGGATACTGTTAAAGTTACACACATAACATTGACAGGGTACATGCATGTACATGTATATATAGAAATTTGTACACACATTTACATATTTACTTGTGGCTCTATCCGTAAAAAGCCTTTGTAATCAATTCTGGTGTGTGTGTGTGTGTGTGTGTGTGTGTGTGTTTATGTATATAAAACTTTCCAAGAAAAACAAGTTGTCATATCTCCCTTTAATTTTGACTCCTAAACCCTTAAGTTTTTGAATACCAGTTAGTGAAAACATAAAAAGCAGAAAATATACTTGAATTTATTTACAAAAGACTGTATATATTTTAAAACATATTCTCTCAGTGTTTACAAGTCGTGTAATGTTTGTGTTCCAGCATGATCTATACAAAGATATGAATGCATGAAATTATATTATTGTAAAAATTATATTTAATCTTAAACAAGGCAGCCATTTTGCTACAATGTCACACTCAACCCTTCATTGTGTTCTGTTTTCCAGCAAGCCATTCACACAAAATTCACTCAACAGTGAGATACCTGAAAAAAAAGAGTTGAGAGAATTTATCTTCTAAAATTTAAGATAGACTTGTTTCAGGAGAAGTAGAGAAAGCCACTCAAACCCAGTTGAAGAAAAAGAAAAATGCAAAGCCAGATTTATAACCCCAATGTCATATCTTAGATAGGTTAGCGTAATTTCTCTCAGTTCTTTTTACAAAAAAAAAAAAATTGGAGTGGGGTAAAAAGCTGTGATGTTTCTTTCATTTCTCATTCCTGGGACAAGAATGCATGTTTGATACATAGACGATATTTGTAGAATTAGTACCAATAGCATTTAGCATGTAGCTAATATTCCGCAGAAAGCTCAATCTTGTGTGGAAATAGAACAAGTCATTTCTAAAGTTCAAAATTTGTCAAGACAACCTACTGAATGAGTTCTCTTTTGAGGACAGCAGTAATTTGATGCTGAATGTTACAAAAAGAATGATTTTCCTCATTTCAGCAGCACATATACTAAAATTGGAAAGAATGCTTTTCTTCATTGATGTCTACTTAGTGATTGTCAATATTTTTCCCATGCTATGCACAAATGGCCAGGTTTAGAAAAAAAGTCTCAAAATGCTTACTTATCGTGGCAGCTAGAGAGATGATTAACTATGTAAATGTATTATCGGAGCTATCGCCTTAAACATGACCGTAACATCTTTCTTTCTCATGAGATATTTAAAAATTCAGAAGCAGCTGCTATATTTTTCTTCTCTAATTATTTAATTGTTGTTAGCCTATAACGTCCACAAGGGAGAAGTTGGAAATTAGCTTCTCCTGTCATTCCTGCATTTCCAGATGGAAGTGGTGCAGGAAAACTTAAACTTTCACATAGTTAAATATTTTTTAAATTCCCTTTACTCCAGGTTAAACAAACTTGTTTTTAACCTGTGCATGAGTCTTTCTGAGTGATACACTAGTTATACATTTAAAAAACAAGCTTACATTCTCACGAATTAATGTTAAAAAGTTAATTTTATATATTAGTCCACCCCAGTAATAAGTTCAATGTTATATTGTAAATTATAGGAAGAATATGTCCACAAAAGTACATAGTTGGTTTTCTTTTCTGAGCTGTGGAACAGCAGCAGACAATCCATAAAAATTCCTACAGTTTTAAAAGATTCAAAAGCAGAATAATTCCAAATAATTTACTGCCTTCATCTCAAAATGTACCGCTCTGCAATATACAAATATATAGATGAAACTTGTCACTAGAGAGCACGAATTCCTAGATCACGCTTTGCAAACGGTATAATACAAACTTCTAAATATCTCACTTCGTTCAATTAGTATTCACAATGATTTGCTCTCCAATCCCGTGAGGATCTTCTTAGATGTTTAGAGCAGAATACTGATGCGGTATCAACTCCATATTAGGCTCGATCCTGAACTGTGGGACATCTTCCTCAGTATTGCTGCACACTTTCATCCCGTTTTCTAACTTCACATCCCAGCACCAGCCCGATATTTCCCTTTCACAAGTCAACCTGGGGATTTTCCCCCAGGGTTTTATTATTTTGCTTTTGATTCATTTTATTTATTTTACTCAGGAATATTGGTTCTTTTAACTCCCACAGCTTGAGATGAAGCAATGCTCAAACACAGCCCAAATGGATGTCCAAAGCGCAGTCTATCCCAAAGTTAGCAATCGGCAGTCAAGAAATTACCCAGAATCTATGTTTAGAAGCCGCAACCAAGTTCTTAATTGTATAGTGAGGAAAGTTTCGCAGCCACATCTATAAAAATAAAAGATCAAGGTAACGATGTCAGCCTTTATTTGTCGATAGCTATGTTTCACTTAGTTAAGGTCTCTAAGCAACTTAAATCCCATCATTGTCCAGGTACGTGACCCGACTACCAAATGACCTTGAATCCATCTAAATGTATACAAATAGAAATGTGTTATTCTGGGGTCTAAATATCCAATCTAGTATTCCAAGAAAAAGCAGAAACAAACTTTGTTGGGACATCCTAGCTAGTTTTGGCTCATCAGAAGTTAGTGCAAATGTGCAATGTTTTAACTAAAAAGGGGCCAAATTTGATTTATAAGGAAAGTTGAAGGGGATAAAACTCTTAAGTGGCAAAATGCAAATCAAGACCTTAAAAACAGTGTTGATGATGACAAAGCCAACAAGCAGATTGTGATCCAAAAGACTAATGCAATTGTATCACCGAGTGATGTTGCATACAGAACAAGTATTAGTCAACATAATCATGATACGTGAAAAAGTATTGACAGAAGCAAATATTAAATGAACAAAGGCATATGTAAGAATATTTACTTCTAACAAGAAATAGTTCAAGCATAAAGATATTAGAACAGTCCTAATAGATGTTTTCATGGGTAAAAGACATAGAAGATAAAATAATCTTTAGCCTGCATGTGATTATCACTATGCCTTAAAATTCACAAAACAAAGAAACAAAATAGAATGAAAAGAATTATACAATGTATTGTTACCATACATTCATACATTACTAAAAAATATGTCAAAAGCCAAAGGAATAAAATGAAATAAAAATGAGAAAAATCAAGTAACCAAACCAGCAAGAATAACTAAAGATACTCAACTGAAGATTCATATTTCTCTCAAAAAAGAAAGAACATATATGACAAATACAGATATATTTCCATATCAAATACATTCGCTTAGAATTTTTTTGACTAAAATCGTAACCTACTAGAAATGAATACTGCCAGGCTGATCATGGTAGTGGCACATAGCTGTAATTCCATTATCATGGAGTAGGTAAAGTAGGAAGAACTGAAAGTCAAGGCAATTTTAGTAAACTTAGGTGAGAACCTATTTCAAAACCATATGCTAAATAAATAAAAACCTTCAGTCAGGGCTCTGCACATTGTAGAGTAACTGAAGAGCCTTCTAAAGAATGTGGATTTTACCTAAATGTATTTACAAAAGTTATTTAATTGAAGATGATGAATTATAAACAAAAATATGATACAATTACTGTTGATTAAATAAAAAGTAGTAAAGCAA
Organism: Dicrostonyx torquatus; assembly: GCA_028555095.1. Lineage (NCBI taxonomy): Eukaryota > Metazoa > Chordata > Mammalia > Rodentia > Cricetidae > Dicrostonyx > Dicrostonyx torquatus. The sequence continues at coordinate 1,311,669 of JAQHUG010000306.1, read as the reverse complement.
AGCAAAATGCAAGAAATCATTTAATGGTATCATTAACACCTGTCTTTTCATTTGAAAGGACAAAATACATGGAAAAGCATTTCTTGGATCTAATGAAGTAAAAGAATCAAAGAACAAAAACTGGTAAAGAGCAGAAAGAGGTAGAACAGAGAGAAGAAGGAGGAAACTAAGGTAACATTTTAATTACCTTAGTAATTAACATTTAATGAATAAGAACATGGAGATGAATTTAAACAGTGCTTAAAAACACAAATTATGAAAATGAAACAAAAAATATAAAACATAATAGTAATAGTATAATTTCATGAAAGTCAATTTTTAATTACCTTACTTTGAAAAACCACAGTTCTAATCCTTTAAAAGTAAAATTTATCAAACATATAAATGCAGAGTGTGGGGAAAACATGAAGATATTTACTGCATTTTCCTGAAGCTTTCATAACTTTGCTTTAAAAATAAAACAAATGTGAAATTAAAATAAAATTATAAGATAGTCTAATAAACAGAGTTATTTTTAAATAGGAAATATTTATGTGTTAATTTATAAAATTTTGAACAAGGTTTTTATCATGAGCTTGCAAGTAAATAAAAAGGTCATATTCCAAAATTAAGTAGACCCTACATCTATGCAATTCATTGAACTTCTAAACAGTTAAAATAGGTATTCAGTACAAAAAAAACGGAGCTTAACATCAAATTTTACATCTTCAGTAGCAAATATACCAAATGTACTTATCCATTGTCAAACCAAAACACCCATGACAGAATTAGAATTAGATTTTTATCCTCTTTTATGATTCATATCCATTACCTACGTACTGCCCTTCAAATCGTGAGACTGAATAAATAGAAATACTTTATGAAGCAGTATAGTTTTTCTTGGGAGTTTAAGTGGTCAATCTTAGAAAACCTATCACTAAATACATCATTGGCATGTTAAAAGGAAAACATGATGTGTATAAAAGACATTAGAACAATACAAAAATAGCAGAAATCCACGCTTTTTACAAAGAGTAAATTAACAACCAAAAGCAGAAGGAAATTTTCTTCAGATAGGAAAAAACAGTGCTTGTGCCCTATAGCAAAAATAATCATAGTAAGAAAATGCTAGAATTCGATCACATCAGGAGCAAAGGAGGTATAATGTACGTGCACAGCCTGTAACTGTTAATTAACAAGACAATGTTGAGAGTTAAGTGGTAATGACATCTGGGAAGTGACATTATTTACATCTGTACTGCTCTGAGAGAAACAAGACTTGAGCCCACTTTAAGACAGGATTATTTAATATGAAGTGTTTGGCCCTCCAGGTAAAACTACAATAATTAAAAGTAAAGTGGATAAAACACTTCATTATGATAAATCTACCGGCAGATTTATGTAAAATCTAGGAGGGGCTATAAAAGAGATGTTAAACTCAATAGTTACAAGCACATATCCAGCCAGGCAGTGGTGGCGCACGCCTTTAATCCCAGCACTCGGGAGGCAGAGGCAAGCAGATCTTTGTGAGTTCGAGACCGGCCTGGTCTACAAGAGCTAGTTCCAGCGCAGGCTCCAAAGCTACAGAGAAACCCTGTCTCAAAAAACAAAAACAAAAACAAAGACAAAAAAAAAAAAACACATCCACATCCAAAAAGAAAGGATTTTGGAAGGAAGGAAAGATAAAAGAGAACAATAGCCGTGTGACTTTGAGCAATCGTTTTGATCTTGATATCACTATAACACCTCCTGAGCCCATCAACAAAGTTAAAGACACAGCCATTTTAAAGCAGTGAAACATAAAGAATGCCCTTAATTTAAAACTTCCAATCCCAGGGTTGGAACATCCAACTGGGCTCAATGGGTCCCATGGAAATTCCCAAATAACCAAGGCTGGTACCACAAATATAGTTTGCTCTCTTCAAATTGACATCAAGACCCCATTGCTAGAGACAACACCTACACAATTCACTGAACACACATAAGTCAATCTGATACCTACATGGAGCTTTCAGCCCTACATTCTAGAGTCTTTGGTACAATAAAGTATTTGGCAATAGTGACACAAACAAAGCAGTAACCAACCTGATTTGACTTAAGGTCTACTCCACAAAATAAAAATTATAACCAACGCTGCTTGGGTGGCCAAGAACCTGAGACTATATAGCCCAGAGACCAAGGGTAAAATTAAATACCACTGTTCTTTAAAACAAAGTGACAATAAAATGACTCATAATAACATTCTGCTATACTCATAGATGAGTGCCTTACTCAGTCATCATCAGAGAAACTTCCTCCTGAAGCAGGTAGGAACAAACACAGAGACCAAAAGCCAGATATTATACATAGAATGAGAGACTTTGAAACACTCAGTTGTAAATGGGATATCTCCATCAAATCCCTTCCCTCAGGGTTCAAAGAAGCCTCATGATATGGAGGCAAACAGATCATAAGAGTCAGAGGGGATGTAGGACACCAAGGAAACAAGGTCCTCTAAATCAACATGATCAAAGTACCTACAAACTCACAGATACTGAAACAGCATGTAAAGGGCATGCATGGATCTGTATCAGGCCCTCCGTATATATATTGTGGCTTTTAGTCTAGTGTGTTTATGGGATTCCTGAGTGTGTGAAAAGTCTATTTCTTGTACATTATATTGGAATTTTTTGCTTTGCATTTATTGGTTTGTTTTGTTAGTTTTTGTTCTATCTTTTATATTACTATATTATATTTTCATTATCTTTTAGAAGCCTTTTTTCTAAATAAAGATACAAAGGATTGGATATAGAAGGGAAGGGAGGTAGGGAGGAACTGGAAGGAGTAGAGGAAGGCAAAATCATAATTAGAATATATTACATGAGAAATAAATCCATTTTCAATAAAAGAGAAAAAGAAGAATGTGTAGTAGAAGGGGGCAGCGGGCCCTTTCTGCAACAGAAGGAGCAGGCAGCTTATTGTCCGGCTAGCTTACACCTGAAATAATCACACAGAAACTATATTCATTTAAACACTGTTTGGCTCATTAGTTCTAGCCTCTTATTGGCTAACTCTCACATCTTGACTCAACCCATTTCTAATAATCTGTATTCACCACGAGGTTATGGCTTACTGGAAAAGATTCAGCATGTCTGACCTGGCAGCTTCATGGTAGCTCTCTCTCTCTCCTCTTTCCTGCCTTTAGTTCTGTCTACTCTGCCTACCTAAGTGCTGCCCTATCAAAAGGCCAAGGCAGTTTCTTTATTCAACCAATGAAAGCAACACATAGGCAGAAGAACCTCCTACACCAAAAATGCCCTTAATTTAAAGAAAAATGAGTGAAAAAGACTCAAGAGTGAAGCTTAATCGTTTCTATAAGCATCGTGGGGTTGGTAAGATTGAAGTACAGAATTCTTACAAGGAAGCATCAGGAAAATGGCTAAGGGGGTAAAAAAAAAAAAGAAGAAGAGGAAAATGAAACACAAAAGCAAAGGCCAATAATATGACTTATCCAAAAGTGTCTATACTTTATGTTAGAGGTATACGGGGTGATTCTAGAGTTTATAGAGTATTACAACAAGCAGATTTTTATTTATTAAAGTTTGACTCAGATGGAGTGAACATGGTGATGATGATGAAGAGGAGGAAGAAAAAAGGAAGGAAAGAAGAAAAAAAGAAAGAAAGAAAGAATAGAACAAAAGAATAAGTGAAAAAGGAAGAAGCATCCAGACCAGGGCAGATGGTAATCTACTTTAGAAATAATGAGAGCAATAAAGATACAGATGGTGAAGCTGTGTATTCGGGACATGCTCTGAAAGAGGGAATTGATATAAATGAGAGACTATATCATACAGTAAGTAAGAGAGAGGGATCTAGAATGCCACCCAGGTGTCTGGTACATATCAGAGAGTAGCAATAATGCATCACAAAACACTGCTGCTGTCGGGAAAGCATCTCTGGGATGATTTCTACTTTAGATAAGATGCATAGTGAAGACTGCTGAACATACCGCCAAGTCAAGTGTGTCCAAAAGGCAGCGAATGATCAGCTTCAGGCTCAAGAGAGAGGGGAAGAAAAGTTAGTTTCAATGGGAAACCTCACACCTGAAATACTTACTTGAAAAGTGTTAGTGGCAGCAGTATTTACAAGCTCATAGGAAGATTAAGTCACTAACTGGAGATGAACAGAGACTTGTAACAGTGGGAAACACCTGGCAAAGTGCTTCCCCAACAGGATAAGGCATTTGAAAGATGCTACAGTCTTTGGAGTTGAGAAATAGTTAACACTCTCTTTCTTCATAGCTGCCTACACATCTGCCAAGAACAATGACGGTTTTCTTTATAGAAACAATAAGCAAGAGTGGGCAGCCACCCCTCTAATCATGCACCCCATGAAGCAGCCTAAGGAGACTACCCACTATCAAGCATTAAAGAGTTATTGGTTATTTTTGTAACCCCAACTTCCTCATGACTAACACAATCGATTAAACTTGTATATCACTAAAATTAAAACAGAACACACAGGTCTCCTGTCAAAGACTATTATTACCAAATTTCTTCAACTGTCATGTACTTAACAACTAAAACTATGGAGACAATATATGGAACCAGTAATAAGTAGACATAAATTAAGGCATTCGCTATATATAAATTGATATTAATCACTTAACTCTTGTAATATGGCGTCTAAAATATATTGGTTTCTCTTAGTTCTATTTTCATTAAAGATGAAGTTTCAGGGAGTCCTACTGACTTGCCCAGTGCTGCAGTAGTTCATGTAAGAAACAGGACTGATAGAAAAAGGAAGGATTGAACATGTCATATGTGCCCGCAGCTAGACATAGAACCTATACAATGCCACATATCCCAAATAAAAGCTCATGAATTAGATAGAACACAATTTCTGGTTCTGTTCAAGGGTTATCTACTCCAGCACACTACTTCTTTTTGGTCTGAGCCCTCTTCTTGTTCAGTATATAATTATGCTAGCTTCTGATGGCAGAGAAATGCCAGTGACATTCAAATCAAATTTGTCCTCATTCTGTAGGCTCTCTGTTGCTTACCATCCTGACAGGTGGTTCAAAACTGTAAATAGAAAAGAATCCAGAGAGACAGAACACAGCAATTAGCAGACCAAGGACAGCAAACCACCCAGGTCTGAATGGTTTAGAACTGAAAAATTCTCCTATTCAATTTAGTTCCTGGAGAGAGTAATAGAGCATGATCCCAAGTGAACTCTCACTAACCAACTAACAACTAACTAACTTACTAGATATATAGATGGATGGATAGGTAGGGAGGGAGGGAGAGAGAGAGAGAGAGAGAGAGAGAGAGAGAGAGAGAGAGAGAGAGAGAGAGATAATGCTATCATTTGCCTATGCAGATGCCAATTTGGAAATGCTCTCAGGAAAGAAGTGAGATGTATGTTTCATCTTTTCTCTCAGCACTGTCTGGAAATAAGTCTGGCCCACTGGTGACCAAGAAAACTCATCAATGGGAGTATAGCCATTACTGACTTCATCCATGTAGATTATAAACTTAAAATTGATAGCAGATGGGCAAACAGATGGGCAAGACTTCATGGGATAAAGCCTATAAGATAAAGGTCCTTTTCATGCTTAAAACTTTCTCAATGTAGTGGCATTTCATTTGTAATTTAACAAATAAAGCTTGCCTGAGGACCAGAAAGGTAAAGCAGCCACACTGGCCAGCCTCACAGATGAGGCAGCAATGACACACATTTAATCCCAGTAGCCACACTAGCTTGCCACAGAAAGCAGGCAGTAGTGGTGCATGTCCTTACTCCCAGAACTAGAGAGGATTATAAAATGGGAAGAGAGTCTTATTCTCAATCTCAGTCTCATTCTGAGATTCCTGGAGGCAGGATCGCCATTTCGAACAGAGGTAAATGTAAGTGCTAGTGGTTGGCTGTTTTGTTTTTTCTGACCTTCAGGTTGAGCCCCAATTTCTGTCTCTGAGTTTTTGTTAATCACACTTCATTTTTCCCCATGAGAGGTCTTTTTTATTAACCTATTTAGACTCAGTCTTAACATCACATCCTTTGCTGCTGAGGATAGATATTTAAAGCATCTAAGAGACATTCATTCAGAGAACTAAGAATCATGCACCTCTCTGACCCAGGCAAAAAACTCAACATAAAATCACCTTGCCATCTCCATGACAACCGTACCTAGATGGAGAACTAACAGCCAGGTAAATGGCTTAGTGGATCACTTGCTTACATCTCTGGATCATTGGAAGAAGGTTTGTGACTGCTAGCTAAAATTCTTGACTCAAATAAAATAAAATAGAGTGATCCAAGTTTTCTAGAAAACTTATGTAGGAAAGTTTCCTAAAAAGCAGGGAATTTAGCATACCCCCAGGTCTAAAAGTCTCAGAATCTTCACTCACTAGATGCCACTCTCTGCAGGATGAGTGAGTCCTACTCATGAGTTCATTTTTATTATTAATATTACTATTTATAATTCTATTCTGAATAAGATACATATTAGCTTTTTGATTGGTATGTGGTCCTACAACAGTATTTACCCTACAATCCGTAAAGTTAAACTGGGCTTTCTTAAATTACAGAAATAGAGGGGCTATATTCATGACCCCCAGTTCCCCATCTTTTTCATATGTGGATAACTAAGCTTAAGCGTGTCCATTCCTTAGAGAAACACTGTCATGTACACCACTGTCATCGCCCCTTGCGTCTATGTCTCTACAGAACAGTACCAGCCAACAGCTGCTTTGCTGACATAGGTTGGAACATGAGAAAATAGTGTGACAACAGACATAATCTTGTCTGAGACAATATTATATTGACAGCAAATCAAAAGACTAACAATAGTCACTGCCATACAGCAGACTGAAGTTAAAATTCAAATCCTGTCAGCAACTAACTCTGAGATCTGAGACCAAGTAATTTAATTTCCTCAGTGCTTCTTTTTCTACATGAGGGCCAGGAGAGGGTAATTTCACATATCCCATATCACTATTCCCTAGAGGATAAAAACATTATATTTATATACATATATATGTATATATATGTTCCATTGTTAAAGCAAAAAAAACCTCTTAAATATGTCATTAACTATTTTATTAGATATCCAATATCAAAACGCTTCTGTGTAATCTGCTATTAAATTGATCTCGTTCAGTTAAACTGAACCACTGTTGTCTTTGCATTGGCTCTTTTAAGATTTTTTTCATTCTTTATTTTCTCCTTCCTACCTTCCTTCCTTTCTTCCTCTCATTCTTGTACTCAGATTGGCATAAATCTTACTGTGTAGCTACCCTCAAAATCAGAGCAGGGCCCCTGCCTTTCAGTCTTCTATCTAGATTCCCGGGATCAGAGGCATGTTCTGACATGGACAGCCAGGGATAGCTTTTTTTCTTCTTTCAAAAATATTTTCAATATTTTTGCTTTATTTTTTGTGCATGAGTGTTTTGCCTGCATGTTTATATGTGCATCCTTGGGGACGTAAAAAGGTGTTGGATGCCCAGAGACTGGAGATATTAAGTTCTGGATGATTATGAGCCACTGTGTAAGTGCTGGAGCCAAATTCAGGGTCTTTGCAAGAGCAAAGTACTCCTAACCACTGAGCCGTCACCCTAGCCTACTATAGCTTTTCCTTTTCTCTAAATTCGCTTGCCCTCCTGTGGGTCATTATAAATACAATTTCCAGAATATTTTCTTTAAAACAACATCAAATCATGCCAGACTCATTTGCTAAAATCTTTTTACAACTTCTTCTAATGCAAGAAACTAAAGATCTAAATTAGCAAAATTGCTGTTGAGATTTTTTTTTTCTTTAAGTTTATCTCACTAAGAAAGCAGAATGCAAGAGCCAATGCCAGCCCTGATCTCTGAAGGTAATAATGTACCAACCGTCTATGTCCACCTCTATCTTTCCAAAAATTATATTAATCTCAAACAAGTTACCTACTTGCTGATGTCCCCCTGGATCTTATAAGACAAGACTTTACACCAGGTTCTTGAAGTTTTAAGAAAACAATATTTCAACGTAGGAACTTATGTGGAATTCTTCAAATCCTGAAGAAACTACATGACCCTCAACTCAAGGGAGGAGGCATCGGGAGCTTCTGATCCAAGACAAGCAAAGAAAGTGGTTCGCATAAGTAAACATCTGTACCTATGCACACACTGATCCCTTCACCTGTACTGCAATTTCTTATCTGTTGCTTGTTAGAACCCTTTGTCGCCACTTTCCTGGGGCATTAAATTATATTCAGTGGTTCCCCCCTATGTCCTAAATAACTGGGTTCATCTGCTAAGTACTAACAGGCTGACGCATCCTTGAACTAAAGAACTTTCTGAGCCAGGAAGAATTGGGTGTTTTATAGTTGTAGGGCTTGAATGGAGAAGGGAAGCAAAGCAGTTCCCTGCATGAAAGGCGCCTTCTTTCTCCCTACCTCTTTCCTACTGCCTTTCACTTCAGTGCGCTGACTGCGTTCATTCATCAACTCAGAGGCCTTAGACCAAAGCAGTGATCGCCGGAGAATCTGTGGATATTAATGTCAGCAGAAACTTGGTGAAGATGCTTTCCATAGAGGGATTGCAATGTTGCTCCTCTGGAAGCTCCAAGAAATTCATATCAAGTACATCTTGACAAGCAACTGGGTGTGAGATTAAACACACAGAATATTTTATAATAACTGCCTTAGCTGCTAATTTCTATGATTTTGGGTTTGAGACATGATTCTTATAAAGCCCAAGTTGATTACAAGCACAATGTCATTGAAATTGACCTTGAACTTCTGAGTACTGAGATAAAGAAGATGGGAGCTTAAAATTATAAAGGAAAAAATACAGAAGAAAAAGAAATAAGATGTAGAAAGCATGACCCCAGCATCCTTGAGGATAGAAAACAGCCTAGCTAGAAAGTTCATTTTTCTATGTGAGCATTATTTTGTTTTCCTTATTTTGCCATTATGTTTACTAATACTTCTGGGATTTAAATGTAAATAGCTCTCAGGAAAAAGATGTGTGAGCAGAACATTATGGTGTTCTTGCCTTTAGAAATAAGCTAAATCAACAACATAATAACTATACATTAACCTCTGAGTGCTTATTTACTGAGTGTCTAGGAGACACATCCATTACCTTTATATCAAGAAAATCAGGTTTCTGAATTTGCAAATTTTCAGACTTTGAAAGTACCAAGTATCTGTCACTAAAGACTTACGCATTAGTAGCTAGTAATAGCCCATGGCTTTTTCTTGTTATTATATAACTGATATATGAGAAATAATTTGTGACTGGGACTACATAAATCTGACTGAAGATAAAAGAAAAATGATGCCAAATTTATAAATTATTGATCTCAAGTGGGATTTAGAACCCATAAAGTCAAAATAACTTGAAGAATAATTCCATTTTCATTTTATGTATTCACTTATATTCAACCTTACGAATAAAATGAGGAAGGTTCATCTTGGCAGTGTCTCCATCTTTAGGTGTCACCAGTCATAATATATCCTTAGTGATATCATTAATAGAAAACTACTTCATAGCTCACCAGGGCCTGAAACATAAAGTCTGAGCTCTGTTGAAAGAGGCATTCACAATCATAACTCAACACAAGGCTTAGCCCTTCATCTGACTTTTCTCAACACACAAATATTGCCTCTCTACTTCCTGATAATTCTCTACGTTCTTCTGCCTACAAAGAAAACATCTGCTTATTTACTCCAATAACTTAGAGTCAATACTTTCTCAAAATCTCCACTTTAGAGGGGAAAGAAGAGGAAGAGTTAACCTACAAACTGCCAAGAACCATGCTAATATCATAAATACAGATAATGATTTAACCTGCAGAATACTGTAACATTGGTATTATATCCATCTGATGAAAGAAGCAAATGAAGCCTATTCTCTACATAACTGTTTTCTGACATCAAAGGGAATATTTTAAAAAGTTTGTTTAATTCTCACACTTATATTGAATCAATCAGGTCTTACATAACCAGTAATTCTGACAAAAATAGCAATTCTGCAGGTATCACAAGGCCTAATTTTAAAATAAACTACATAGTCATAGTAACAAAAGCAGACTTGTATATGAAGAAAAATAGACATGTGAACCAATTGAATTAGACATAAGTTCCATAAGATAAATCCGCATAACTACAGTTTTCTTGTTCTTGACAGACATTTCAAAAGTCCAGCCTCAGTAAACACAAAGGGAACAAATGACCGCTGAAACAGTGATGGGTTTTGGGCCTTCATCTGTTGCTATACAACATCATGGTCCTCTGCCACAAGGAGTCTATAGCCTTGCTCATGGATTTCCTTTTGAAGTTCTACTCTTTTTCAGTACACTTAAGTTATAAATAATTTTCTATATAATAAATCTTTCCTTAAAAACTGGGTAATAAATTTAAAGTACTAATATATATGTGTGTTAGAGAAATATAAATATATCATAAATATTTAATTATATAGATATGCTTATATTACATATCAATATAAGCATGTATGTATTCATAATATGTTTATATAATATAAACATATTGATGTATGTTATAATATATGATATATATGTAATATAAATATATTATATCAATATTATTTTATGTTAGAACCTTTGTTAGAAATGATGATGACAAAACTGGACATCACCACATAGGAGGCCAAGGCCAGACTTCATTCTCTCACCAAATACAAACTTAACTTGAAATTTATCAAAGGCCATTTGAAATACCTGAAAGTTGGAAACTACTGGAGGAAACACTCCAAGACAGAGACACAGACAATTTCCTAAATTTCCAGTAGCACTGGAAACAAAAGCAAAACTTTAAAAGTAAGATTGCACCAAATTGAAAACCGTGTGTGCCGAAAAGGAAACAATCAACAGAGTGAAGAAACATCACGTAGAATGAAAGAAAACTGTTGCCAACTACTTGATAATACTCAAGATCTGGAATATATAAACAGCCCCCTCTTCTTAACAAGAAATTCAATCAATAAATAGGCAAATAATCTTTAATGTATGCTTCTCAAAAGAATAAACATAAAACTACCCAATATCCTTAAACTTTAGAGATATGCAGATTCAATGAATTGAGATTCTGTATCATCTTAATCAGAAAGCTCATTATTAATTTATTAGTTTAAAGCAATAAAAACAGGGTGTAGGAGGGAAAAGAACTCTTATACATGATTAGTAGATGTATAAATCAGTCTGTCTACCAGGAGAAGCCATGTAAAATTTCCTTAAAAAACAGACTAGAACTACCATAAGATCCAGCTCTACTACCCCTCTATGAAACCAAAAGGAACCAAAGCCAACATGGACACTGAATGCCAGCATTCCAGTACCCAATCGCAAGAGCAGAGATATGAAAACAGTAAAGGGGATCAGCAGCAGATGAGAGGACAAAGAAATCATTTTAGCCATAAAAAGAGCAGAATCATATACTATCCTAGATATGTTATCATATCATATCAATAGAATTTGTAGACATCCTATTGAAAGACATAGGAAGACATACATGACACATTTTTCTTCATATGTGATAACATGTTTTTATTTATTAAATATGTAAATCTTTATATATGTGACTACAAAAATAGAAGCAACAAAACCCAATTTATCTTGAATGCAGAAAGAGAGGCAGAGTGGTCTGGAGCAAATTACTGTGCAAATAAATAAGTGTAATGAAAAATGACAATAATAGTGGTGGATGGCTTCTCTGGAAGAACCCTCATTCTTTGTCAGGGTATTTGTCAGGGTAGTTGAGCAGCCTCAACTCTTTCTCCAGGGCCTGCAGGTGGCTGCTGATCACAATCAGATTTCCTTTGTGCCACTATACACCCACCTAAATTCCATGAGCACAGGCTCTCTGCTGAGACATTCTTGTTGCTTATCCTCATTTCCTTTCTGTATGTTAACAGTGGTGCATTTATTTTCCATTATCCTCAGGTACCCCAAGGAGTCTGCCCTTTCTGCTTCCTGAAACCACGCTGTAGCCAAAGGCAACTCAAGGAAAGCCTATCTTTCTGCTGGAAAATATTAGTCTATCAGTATCTGTCCCACAAACTGGCAAACACCTGAGTTTCTAGAAACACAGAAAAGAAGATCTTAAGTCTAAGCTGAAGATGGATATGCCCAGCACCCCAAAGTGTCCCTCAAACTTCCTCTCAGCCTCCGATTTCCCAGATTAACTGCTCTCTGCTTTGCAACACTAGATTGTTTGTGGCTCTTATCACTCAGTGTTGTTTAGAACATTTGAAGTGTGTTCTTGAAGCTCCTGGAGATCAATTATTGCTGCCATTGTTTGACCTTCTACGGTCTTGATTTGCTGAGCTTTCTAGTCTCTGAAATCATGAAAATGCTTTAGATTTAAAATTTAAAAGAGTCCTCCATATAAAATTCTTACAGCTCAAGAAGCCTAGTAATTTGGAACACATTTATAGATTTTTCATCTTTTATTTGGTTTTCTTTAATTTTTTGAAAATACATGAGTATTATATTTCTATCATTTCCACCCATCATTCTCCTCCCTCCAAATACTCCTGTGTCATTCTAACTCTCTCTCAAATTTATGACCTTTTTAAATTATTGCTACACAGACATGTGTGTATATATGTATAATACATGTACACATACATGTATATATGTATATATATACATACATACATAAAACCAGGACATTTTATTTAGTGTTGCTCATATGTACAAGTGTTTAGTGCTGACTACTCTAGATTGGAAAACCTTTGCAGGGGCCTCATCCCTGGAGAAGACTAAATTTTCCTCTCTCAGCAACCACTAATTACTCTTGATCTAGGGTAGAACTTTAGCTTTCTCCCATCCATGTTGACATGACAACTGGTGCTGTAATGACCCTGTTGCTTGAGCAACTGTTGAAATTTCATAGAAGTTTCTGTAGCATATATAGAAGATATTATCTGCTAGCAGATGACCTGCTCCTCTGGCTTTAACAGTCTCTCTGTCTTCTCTCCTGTGCATTAGATATGAGTTGTGTGGCGGGTACCACAGCATGTTGACTGTCCATTTGTACAGAGCAGAATTAACACAAGTCCTTACCGATGCTAAGCGGATTATACAATGTAATATTTGTGACAATTTCCTGGGAGTGTGCTTGAAATGTAGCAGGAATCCAGGCACATTTATATTTTAGAAATATAGTTGTACTTGTATGACCACGCTCAAGCAAATCTCATGACAGTCACTGTAAATATCCCATCCAATAACGTATAGATATGATGATGTGACACAGAGAATAAGACTTCCTGTATGAATATTTTCTTCCTTCCAACCTAAGAAGGGCTTTGAGGCTTGACATTTTAGGCATCATGATTCTCATTTGCTAAATGATTATATATATACCAATCACAGGACCATTGCAGTAACACACTGCATGCATAGGAATATGTAAAATAAAATACTTTAGAGCCTGCACTGTGCATTTTGCCACAGGAAAGATCATGAGCCCCTAACGACTTTCATGTCACAGTTTCCATAGAGAAATAGTGCTGTTATATCACTTAGGACAGAAAGTGAAAAGGTTATAGTAATATTATTAATAGTCACCCATTACAGAAAACCCACAATATTCTAGTCACTGCTGAGCACTTTAGAAGGACATTTGTCAACACAAGGACCAGGATTTAGAAATGAGGAAACTGGAGGTCACATGAGGAAGTAAGGAGTCAAAGAAGTTAAGCATATTATCTCAGGTTGCTTGGCAGTGTGAGTAACAAGGAGCGAGCTGGTATGGCTGCAGACCCAAGCTCTTGCACCACATGGCTCTTCCGCTACAGTGTGAAATAACAGATGCTGGCAAAAATTCAAATTACAAAGAGCCGTGATGATAAGCAGATTGGCATGGGCTCTGAAGAAAGTGGCACAGCTGCAGCAGCTAGGTAGAAGTGTGTGTGCAGACTGAGGGGGACCAGGACAAACAATCAAAGAGGCAAAGAGTCCGCTGCCCTCAAAATGCTGAAACACTTGCGTTATAATAGAATCCTCATTTCCGTGTAATAAAAAGTAGTCGGAAATTAGAGTGTTCTTAGCAGGACCGTCAGGAATAGTGCCCCCAAGTTCCAAAGTGCCGTAAAGACACAATGCAACCTTTAAATTCACTTTGCTTGAAGGGTAATCCTTCAGTCCATTAATTTCCCTTCCAGTCATATCTTTGAATGGTTTATAAAAATGTCACGAAGAACAGGGCTTGGCGGTTCAAGCCTGAAGTGCCGGCACTCAGATTTCAAGTAATAGGCTAGACAAAGTCTGCTCTCAGGAAACAACACTTCAATGCCGTGCCAGCTGATCACAGAGACACGAGGAGAGTCGTTGAACACCCATGATTAAAATGGGTCAAGGAATAGCTGCTGGGGGCAGGTTGCCTGGACACAGTCTCTCCTCTTTAGTGGTGACAGAGTAAGTACAGCAACTTTTATTAAGAATGTTAGCTAAGCTGTCTAAGACTGAACCTGAAAGCTTAAGATAACTAGTACATTCTCCTCTCTCTTACGTGGTCAGAAATTCCTTTCAGAAAATGCCATCACAATAAAAATTTTAATAATAGAGAAACATTTTTAAAAATAGAAGAACATGGTAGCGAAACTCTAGTGAATTTCCCAGATAAATACTTGGCTTCCATGTATGTCATTTAAAGCTTCCTATTATTTATTTAGTAAGTTCTTAGCATATTAACGAAGCTTTATTTCTCCCAGCTGCTCTAGCTCCTTACCTGTAAGATGGGGTATTTGAAGGCATTGTTCCTAGCACTAACGTCTCCAGTTTCTTTCACATTCCACCTTTCATTTTGCTTTTTTTTTTCCTTGGCAAGTTTGTATGCCCCACTTTCCCTCATACCCTAGAATGATTTACATAGTATGAAAGAATTATCATAAAAATAGAAGAGAGACTAATTCAGAGGCAGAGACAGACAAACATCACATCATTTTGGAATCAAAAGAGGCCTTGTGCCGGGAAATTTGGAGAATAAACTTGACTTGGAAGTATTTCCAGGGTTTAACAAATTGTAGGGTTGTTATTTAACAGAAGATATTTCAATACCAAAGGGCATCACAAACACGCACGGAAGCAGGAAAATGATTTGAAGGAAATGTACAAATTGGAGAAGTTAGAAGTCAGGAAGACCGCAGTGTGCAACAAGACAATTTGAAGGCTGCCAGTCAAATGAAGAGAAAGTCACGGACCTGGGACTGTCCTGTCATACTCCCTTTCACCTCATTCACTGTTTCTGAGTAATTCCAAAGCAGGGAAGTAAGGTAGATGAGGAGCACACTGGAGTCTCTAGTCAGAAATGGCATTAGCATCTGAGGACCAGGCAGTAGATGACAGAAAACACAGGCAATCAGGGGAAACCTTTGTTACTTTAAGTTTGTGATTGTTGGGCTATCGTGAACAGCGCACACAATTGCTTAATAAAAGTATCATGGAAATTGGATTAACTCACAAGATCTTTCAGAGATAGAGATACAGAGTGAATGCTGCAAGATAAAGGAACGAATGATGACTTTAACATTTGCAGCTCTGGAAAGAAGATATCAAAAAGAAAGTTTGGGCTCAAGAAGTATATATCCCACTGCACACAGAGACCATGAGTGAGTTAAGACTCGTGCTAGGTGAATTTTGAGTTCAAAGGGAAATTTGTGAAGAAAAAAAAAAACAAACAAAACAAGATGCCAACAAACATGCAATTGGAGATTTTATACAAAACGTGAGCTATGGAGAGCAAAGTGTAAGTACTGATTCTGAAATTAGGAGCTTGATGTAGTAAAAATAATAACTTTAGACTCAGGATGTGATAGGGTAAAAATTCCAGATTTGTAATGCTTGAATTTAGCTAATAAATATACATTGGAAGCGTCTAAATTGTGCGTGGCAGGACTATAGGTTCAGCTCTAGATGACAGCTTAAACATTTAACACAAATTGAAAATGCTCTGTTATTATCTCCAAGAAAACATTAATGATACTGTGTTTCTGACACTAAATCAGCCTCTATGGTAATTTCCAAATGACGATTTTCCAACTGGGCTACATAAAACAATGACAAATGTTCTACTTAATGAGCCATAGAGCGATTGAGACACAAATGCATCGGAGAAATCTCTTTCATTTAATCATCAGAGAAATAATAAACAAATTGCACACTGATGATTAAATGAACTTGATAAATCAATTACAATTTTATTTCCAGAACAGATTTCTGAAAGCTACAAAATTCTTGTGTGACAAGGTCACAGGTTAGTTTTCAGGTTCTTGTGGAATGGTAGGCAAACCCTGAAGAAAGCACTTAGCTAGGACTCACATAGACTGAGTTTTGTATGCGCTCCTCCACTAACGTTATGACTGAATTTTCTGAAATCATTCTGTTTCTCCAGTCTTCTAGTTCTTTCTTTATAAAAAATTGTAAAACAATCTCTACAATACCAATATTGTAAAATTTAAGTAATTTTGGTAAAAATTATTTCAGAGTGTCTTAAGGTTTCCGTTCTGTTTTGCTTGTGCCTCACAGAAACTGGCTGATGTAGGCCAACATCTTTGCCAAAGACCGTGGAGACCTGAGACCCACAAACTTTCCTGACTTTTCCCACTACTCCGGTTTGTTTAACTGTGTGTTCGACCCTGGACATGCGCATTGCAAGCTCAGCACAGAGATGACCCATTATCCATTTCTTGGGAAGAAAGTCATACAGATAAGGAAAGATAACAGGAAAAAGTCCCACAAAATTCCAATGTTCTCATTTATAAAAAGATAAAGTGATCTAACGGAAACGGAATACTTTGAAATTCCACTATTCTTCTGCCCTTTATGGAAGATTTTCATGACAAGAGTTATGCTAATAATGATATTTTAGGCGCAAAGGACTTATGTTAGCTACTCAGCACTCACACGGCAGCTCACACCATCTATAACTCCAGTTCCAGATATTTAAAGTCCTATGTTGGCCTTTGTGGGCACCAGGTTCATACATGACCTGCATCCATATATGCAGACGAAACACCCATACACATAAAACTAAAAATAAATAAATCTCAAAGAAACAGTGCTATTCAAAATATATAATTAAGCCAGGAATCTAATTATATTTTACTATACTCATAGTGCCTAGTCCAGTCTTCATCAGAGAGACTTCTCCCAGCAGCTGATGGGGGCAGATGCAGAGACCCACAGCCAAATATTTGGCAGAAAGAGAGAGCCCAAATTGGAGATCTCCATTGGTCCCCACAGAAGAGGGGAGGGAAGAATCATAGGAGTCAGAAAGGTCAGGGATACCAGGTGAATACTGTCCCCTGAGTCAACTAAGCAGGGCTGGCAGGGGCTCTCAGAGGCTCACAGAGATGAAAGCCTAAAGTGGCAGTGGCAGAGCCTGCACAAGTCCGTGCAAGGTTTTCTGCAAATATGTTATAGCTGTTAGTTTGTTGTTTTTGTGGGGCTCCTAACAAAGGGAGTGGGAGTGTCTCTGAGTCTTTCCTGTTCTTGGGAACCTTTTCCTCCTACTGGTTTGCCTCACCCTGTCTAGTCTTATTGTAACTT